>CAUYSK010051649.1:0-79246 GCA_963575035.1 Avahi laniger | reverse complement strand
TAATTTCTCCTTTTTCATTCCTGATTGAGCTTATTAGAGGCATTTCTTTTCTGCTTCTCTTAATCTAGCAAGAGTCGTGTCAAGGCCTTTTGGCTAAAACTGTTAATAATAATATAAAATAGGACTTGCTTCTCCACTCCTCCGTATGTGCTCTTCACACTCTATGGAAGCAACCTTCAATTTTTGTTTTGTTTTGTTTTAGCTACTTGTGGCATTTTCCAAATATTTTTAACTAAGATTTTTGCACTGCTTTTCTTGGCTTTCTTGGATATATATATCTATTGATATACTAATATGGAAGATGAAATTTATGTTACATATATCATCTCACACAAAGTTACCCTCCTCCCTTCTAATATAGTTTTAATAATTTATAACTAAATTCATATTCTGTATTATCATTAATATGATTGTCTAAACCCATTTGGGCTGCTACAACAAAAAATACTGGGTAACTTAAAAACAATGTAACAATGTATTGTAACAATGTAACAATGTATTGGTTACAATTATAAAGGCTGGGAAGCCCAAGATCACCTTGGTGATTAGGTTTCAAAACAGGAATTTTGGAGGGAAACAAAGATTCAGACCATAGCAATAACCATGTAAACATTTGTTTCTATTTCCAAGGAGGTTCTAACTGATCATTCAATATGTGTACTTTCATTGAATCACATTATTTTTTTGTTTAGTACTTCACAAAACTTTCTATATATCCATTGGTTCCATATATGCATATTTTATATATGTATATATATAATATTAATAATATAAACAATCTTGAAGAAAAAATTCAGACTAAGATCTTCTTGCCTCTGCTTCAACTATTTTTTCCTTCAGATTTAGTTATGAAAAGTGAAACATAGCTACCATACATAGCATTACCATCATGTTCATATTTTAAATTTCTTGTTTGAAAATGTTTAATGCTATTACTTACTGCCAATCTTTAAAATCTGTGTAAATATTCCCATTTGGGGGTACTAAAAAATAGTAGCTTTTGAAATAATTAATAGAATAGAAAGCCTACAACAGATTGAAGTTCTTGCTGCCTCATATACTGATACCTTTTTCTCTTTGAACTCTGAAAATTACACCAGTCTTGGTGGTGTTAATTTCCATTGCCCTCTTTGGATGAGCATAGTTATTAATATACCAACTAAAGTTAAAAACCTGTAAAGTTGACTTTGCATCTATTTTTTTGTATTATACTTTAAACTGGCATAGTTTAGAGTGCCCAATGATTTCATTCTCCTCATTTATGTCATAATTTGGTTCAGAAAATAAAATGTCTTAAAAAATAGTAATTTAGTACTTTTGTTTTGCTCTTATTAGAATAATTTAGTACTTTTGTTTTGCTTTTATTAAAACAACAACAGTCTCTGTTTTCTTTATATAGATTTCTTGTTTATAACCTTGATATTTTTAGAATTTAATATAGATTTCTATATTTTATTAAACTAGATCTCAAAAGCCACTATTGATTTCTATAAATCAACATAGCCATTAACTTAATAAAAAGGACTTTTTTCAGCTCTCAAGAAAAATCTCGTTCTGTATCCAAGATTAAAATCTCCTCAACTCCATTCAGAAATTTGGAAGATTGGATAACCCTTGACATTTTGGGGAACCACCTGACAATTTCAATCATGGTAGGGACTTCAAACTGCAAATATTTGGGATGTTTCAGGTTTCAAATCATATTCAACTCTCAACCTTGAAAATGTCCTTTATTGGCTCTCAAGAATATTTTTCCATTTGAAATGTTTTCTTTTAAGTTTCTTAAAGTCATATTCAAAGCTAAAGATACAGATATTCCAACAGTGTCAACTTTTACTAATAGAATTAGTACAGAAGGAAGAGTCAAAATTTAGCAAAATGTCACAATTTTCTAGCTTTAAAGCTAGATCATCTTTTGACCTATTTTTTTTTCTCTTTTCTGGTATTGTTTTAATCAAAATTCTCATTGGACATTTTGGATCTTTGACATAATTCTTTTCTTTAGATTTGCAGAGACCTTTATTCACAAAGAAAGTTTAAGTAAAAAAAAGTTGAAATATACTTTTTAATATAAGATAATATGATGCAGAATATTTTTAAAAATTAATTGTGATTTTATTAAGACTTGAATCAGAAAATTTTCCAAAAAAATTGAAGAATATTTATCTGAGAATTAATCTTAATCTTAATCTCAGATATTTTATTAGCTCTGAGAATGATCTGGTATAACCCTAAGTAATATAATTTTAAATAAAGTTAATTATATATTTTAAGTAATATATATGCAGAACAAAATTTAATAAAATAGTACATATTTTATTTTTTAAATGGAGCTTTTTATTCATTTTTAAAGAAAAAAGCCAAAACTGAGGACAGTCTTTACAGCACTTAATGGTGTTCTTCTATGATGAAAAACCGTCTCTAGGACGAATTTAACCATGTTAAAGGATCAGTTGGTAAGAAATGTTGCTTGCCTGCTTCTTCCTACGCTGTATAGCAGCATCTTAACTGCAGTAGCAAGCTATTTTCCTCTTAGCCCACATACTTACCTTCTAAAATGTCAAGAGAAATTCTTCTCCTATGGTCTTTATGAATAGGAACATTAATTTGTTCAACAGAACTGAACCCACGTGATGATTTTTAAATGATATGTAATTTTTAATTTTAACAAATTTAAGTATGATATAAATATAATTTTTAACAAATTTACTCTGAATATAATTTTTACAAATCATAAATTATGCATAGAGTAGTTATAAATATTTAATTCTTTATCACTAAAGATTTTTTTAAAAATCTTATTTTTGGAATAATATTAAAGATAACTGTGAACACATTATTTAGATTTTTCTTTTTGTCACGTCCAGATTTGGCTAGTTCTCTTCTGTGTGTGCTAAACTGATTTTGTGTAAACCCAATCTGCCCTGACATATCAATTCTGTTTGTCAAGGAATATGTAACTATTTGCATAAAAGTATCCATTTCTGCTTTTCATTTGTTCAAATTCATTTTAAATATATTTTATTTATCAATAATATTTCGAAAAAAGTTTATCTCTCTATTAGGTTCTGGAAAATACCAACAATAAATTGTTCGTTATAACCAGAATGTCTTCATTTCTATATGACCATTCATTGTTCTTTTTACACTTTTCTAATATCTCTTTATAACATCAATACTCTGCCCTTTATAGTCTTCGTTTGAAGACTTGATGGTAACTGGATAATGTTCAGGTTTTTTTCACTGGAAGGTGGTGTCTTATAATACGTACCACCATGATTCTGGAAGAGAGAAATACTAATTTACCAACACAATAACTGAATCCATAACCTTTTTAACAAAATGAGGGAACCAACAACAGAACTTACTCTATTTAAAATAATTTCATACCTCACCTAAAGAACTTGAAAAATAAAGTTACATCATAGACCGAAATTCTATCTTTAGGGGAAAAAAATGGCCTTCTCTAATAAATATGTTATCTTTTAAATTCTTAAATTACAAATTTAAATTATAAACACTCCAGTGAGTTGTTTAGAACATACAGTGTGAAATGCAAGTCAGTGTGTCTTTTAGATTTCCTCAATTTTGTTCCCAGAAGACAAGGAAAGAGTAGGTCTTAAGAAAGGGGTTTTCTGTTGATATGAAAACTATGCTGAGCTAACCATGCTGTAAGTCATCCTGCAAACCAGAGTGAAATGTATCTGCAAAAACTAAGCTACTGCCTGCCCTTATTTCATTAGACAATATATTGACTTTATCTCTAGTGGGATGCATATTTATTTTTAACTCTATATGTGTTATAACAATACATCTACAAAAGAAACAAACTAAAAGATGCAAAACAAACAAACAAAAAGCCTCAGATCATTTCAACAATTGTGGTGATCAGACTACAGCATGATATTTAATGTAAGTATATCCTTGCCCTTAATTCTCACAGGAATAAATACAATCTTCTAATACTTCTCCCATCAAGTCATCTTGGAAGGAAGGCTTTTAAGGCTTATCAACCAGCCTGTTTTATGAGTGTTTTCAAATTTTTCTATAGATGAAAACAGATGGCCCTCAGAATTGCAGCTGTCAGCACCTCTCTTTGGGTCTAAAGGAGACCAAGAGATAATTATAAAATAGATCCTTCTTTGATCTCTTACTTTTGTATTCTGACCTGAAGAAATTGTGAAATTATGCTAAATATGAAATTATACTAACTGTGAAATAGTGGTAAGTATTTAAGTAAACTCTGAAACATATGGGAGATTCAAAATTGGTATATATCTCTTTAAAATGGACTAAAAAAGTCTTGGCACACTTCCCCAGGCTACTCCTTGAATTATGGAGCACAGTTGTACCACACAGTATGTGTGGCCTCAACTCTAGTGACAGAAACACACCTTAGTCCCATTCCATAGTTCCTGATAATTATTAATTTTCAAAAGAAAAGCTGATTAAAGGGCAAAATTACATACAGGCATCTTTGAGGTTTTTTTTTTTTCTTTATCTGCTGGGAGTCAGTCGAAGCAAGCTTTGACATATCATTTATTTAACAACTTAGCAGAACTGATTCCTACTGTTAAACGTAGAATGGTGTATAAAAAATAAACAGTCAAATCCAATGATGTTTTTCAAGATCTATTTGGTACCTATACTCAAAGCTGACCTTATCACTTGGGATGAAAAACAAAAATAAAAAGAAAACACGGTAGTAAAATAAAAATAACGTTTATGTTTGTAAGTCCTGAAAATTCAATTCTTATAAATAATAACACATCACCCCAAATAGAAATTATGTGCAATCAAAAAGTTTACACAAAGCTATGATTTATGTAGTGATAATTGGGCTATAAATAATAATACTTTAGTGTGTTTCAAGAAATTTACTTCATATAAGTTATTTTTGAGCAATAGGCTTAAAAAGACTAGTTTTTAAAAACAAGTCTTTTCTTCTGTAGAAATGTACATGTCAGTTATTTCTGCTGGACTATTACATGTAGAGTGGCAGGTATTAGTACACTGTTCATATTCCCAGTAAGCATCCAGTGGAGCTAAGCTAGAAACTCACTTAGAACAGGGACTGAGTCTGTTTTGCTCACTGAAATAACCCCAATACCTGGCACTGTGTCTAGTACATTTCAGGTGCTCAAAGGTTGAACGATTTTGTTAAATTAATTAAATATATAAAGAATCAATGCCAAGTCCGCACACTCAGTCCCCGACCAGCGCTTTTTGTACAGCAGTAGATGTCAAAATCATTCCCTGAACCCTCAATATTGCATCAATATTGTTAGAAATGTAAATTTCCAGGCCCCATGCCAGACTTTCTAAATCAGAAACTATTTGGGTGAGCCCACCAATCTGTGTTTAAAAAGCCCTCCAGGTAACTATAATGCATGCTAAAATTGAGAGTCACTGATATAAATAATCCCAATGCTGTATACAGCTTTCTAGAATTATGAGTGTCTTAATAGTCTGTTATAGGAAGACAATTCCTATGGACAGAATGTAAATAATTTTAATTTCCTAAGAATTTTATTCTACTTCTTCAGAATGTTTTTTTTTTCATTTTAACTATAGGAATTATTTCCTATTTGTGTAGTAAATTGAGTAGCTTGTGGAGGAAGGCTGACTCAATTTGAGTTCCTGAGACAAGGAATTGAATACAGATGGTTTATTAGAAAAGTGGTCCCAGGAAGCGAGTGAGGGAGTAGTGAACATGGGAGAGAGTAAGGAGAAAAGCCCGTCAAGAATGTTACCAAGAAAGTGTTATGAATATGGGCAAATGGGGTTCAGTCCTGTGGAGAACCATCGGAGAAACTGTATGTGGAATATATCTCAGACCACCCCTTTGGAGAGTGGGAACCCTGAGGTATTTAAGCACTTAACTTCCATCCCCACTGGTTGTGAGTTGACCGCCAAGGATCCTAACATGCCACCACTTCTAGATGAGGTTTGCATATGGCAAACAGGCTGGAGAAAGTCGTCAGGCAGAGAAGATGAGACACAAGCTCTTGAGGTGGGACATGACAATATGCTGCAAACTGTTTCCACCTGCAGTGACAGGGCAACTCAGTGGGCTGAGGGGCTTGGAGGCAAAGTCTCCTATGCACACAGTGGCCTTCTAATGTGTTAGCTTTCAGCCAGCTAACGAAGACTTACTTAATGTCTATTATGAATCAGATTCAGAGTTAATTGTTGGGAATACAAAAATGGATAATGCCTCAAGAAACTTTTAGTGTAGCGAATGCAGAAAAATAAAAAGGTATTAGTTCAAATATAATTATATACATTCACTGATAGTAGTACACATTCACAGTTATAAGAGGAAGTTATAATGGGTGACGGTGTAGTAATCATGGAAGACTTCTTAGAGGTGAGGGTGCTGATAATGTTTGTAATACCTAAGTGAAGTCCTAAAAGACACTTAGAGGCCAATCAAGTGACTAGAGGTGTGTTGGGGCCAGAGGGGTGTGGACAGAAGTCAGAATAATAGAGGAGTGAATGGGAAGTGTGTAAAAAGAGAAAGCAATCATAGGTTTGAGAAGATTATGCAAGTAGGTTTACAGAAAGGTTGTGTGTCAGCTGTAGTAAAATCCCACAGCTCAATGGGTAGTAAATGAAAAGACTTTGAATGTGCAGGAGTGTATAGATAACCCATCGTGGAGGTTCTCTAAGGAGGAAAGAAGAAAAGGACCCCAGGCTCTGTTGAAAGGATTAGTCCCTTTGTAGGATGAAATGGGCCTATTTTACTGTGATGAAGGTAGGACGAATGAAGACAAGGCAGTGTGTGTTCATTTGCAAAACAGGGAAAATCATAGCAACTACCTTCAAGGTTGTGAGACCTAAGTAATAAAAGTCACTAAAGTTCCACGTATGTAATACCCAATAAATATTAGCCATTATTCTTTAAATAATGACTGCTTTGCTTTGCTTTTGATTTTGGAGGGCAGAAATTTGAAGGATTATAACCATTTGTACCTATTGACTTTTCAATTTTTTTTTGTTTGTTTAAATAGGAACCAAAGTTAATTGTGCCATTGTTAGGAAGACAGGTTAGTGGAGCTGGTTAAAGGTTAAATGTCACTGTCTTGAAAAATGGAGGAGGAGCAAAATTGACTATTAAATATATGAAGAAAAATAGCGATGGTTAGCATTAAATGTCCAGTAGAGGTAAGAAGCCATGAATTTGCAATGACAGCAAAGCACACAGTTGTGTGTTCCATGTCTAGGAAATGTGGAACAATGTAAGACCTGTGAATGGCATTCAGGATAACTGTCATTTTATAGAAAGCACATAATTATAAACACTGACAGATAAGCATACATGTAAACATTTTTAAAAGGGTTTATGATCACTAAAATGTGTCAGATGATTTTGAATATTCTTGCCTTCTGTGATCATAGCATGGGTTCCTTTGTCAAATTCTGTAATTTTGTTCTGCAAATGACATTTTGTTTGAACAGTTAGCAGTTGGTGCCTCAGTTTCAACTGGCATTTTGTTACTAAACACAGTTCTAACACCATAAGGTGATCTGTCAATGGTAAGAAAAGGTAGTTTATATTTCACCATAGTGAAATAGCACAGGCGGGAGAGTCAAATGCTAGGAATTCTGGAAAGTGTCCATGCTGTGAAGTCCAACACCACTGAAAACATTTTTTTTTAACAGTAGGCCACAAGGCTGCTTTTTTATGAAAGAAACTATGAAGGAAATTTAGAAATCCCAGAAAATTTGAAAGTGTTGTTCTGATTCAGTAAAAATCTCAAGGATCATATCTCCAATGAGTTTAAATACTTTGAGAATGACAAAATACAAGTAGTTTAGAAAGATGGTCATGGAAGTTTGCACTTTACATTTCTCTATATTTGTTATATTGCCGTATTGGAAGTACAGTACTAATATTCTTAGTACTTAAGGATCATTGTCAACTTTCTCTTCTCGAAGCTTTTGGACCTTCCTTCTGTGGCAACTTTCCAAAAAAATGCAAAGTTTTGCTGTGACGAAAGAGCAGGAACAGAGAGATAACTGTTTCTCTAGTTAAGTATCAGATGCACAAATTTCTCTGGTTTAATATCGGCATGTATTTAAATCAGTTAATCAGCGTATAAGATCGCTCACATTCTGAAAAGGATATGGGGACTGAGTCTTGCTAAAGGAAAAGCAAAATTTTTACACTGTTCCAAGGCAAACGGAGTGGAATAGTGAATGAAACCACCTTTATTTTTCAAATTCTTCTATGATTCCTCTCTCTCTGTCGCTGTTCTCTCTCTCTCTCTCTCTCTCTCTCTCTCTCTCTCTCACAGATACATAGTAGATGCACATACGTTAGCATGGTGGAGTTTAACTACACAAAACTTCAGTGTCTCCCACATGATATTCTGCAACATATTGAACTGTGATGATTCTAATTTTGAAACATGCATAATGGTTTCTGCAACTTAGAAAAAGAGGGCTATGAGAGAATTTTGTAGAAAGTATCTTTACTAATTATTGATTCTGCCATCCACCCGTATTTAACTTTATGATTTGGGTGAGTCACTTTACCGTTTTGTTCCTCAGTTTCTTCATATGTAAAACAGACATAAATGTAGTGCTTGCATGATAAGGATGTTATGATGATTAAATGAATTATGTATATATATTTATACATATGTAAAACTCAGAGTGCCTGGCACATAGTAAGCATTCGATAAATTAGCTTATATTATTATTGACATACTGTAAATAGCATTCAATAAACATCTACTAAACAGTATAAATGAACTCATGACCATTTGTGAGTACTGTCAAAAGTACCACAGACACTTGAGTGATTTTTAAATATTTATAATGCCCCACGTGCTTTAGATACATTTAGTCATTGAGTTCTCACTGTGCACCCATTAAGAGAGCTTTATTCAGGACAACAGGAAACTGAGAATCTATAGTATGTAACATACATGATTGCCATTAAGGAGGCCCAGCATTTGAACTCAAGGTCATTTATTCAAATTTTATGTTCTTTTCCTCATACCACATAGACTTCAAGTCCTGAGGTGCATGGCTTTGGAAATTCCGAATTTAACACTTGTATGCTTCATTACCACGTAAATAATCAGATCACTCTTGAGAAAATGTGAATAGATTCATTTTCTGATTATTTGATTTTTTGAAATTTAAATTCCTTCTAGTGACTTCCTTTCCATATCAGTTTATCAAATGGTTTAGTCCTAGGTGAAGTAGGGGTATCCCTAATGTGTATTAACGTGAGTTAGGGCTGTATGGTTATCTTTTTTCCACAAATAACATTCAGTGAAAATCTGCCTTGTCCCTTGCAGTAAATTTTACTGACACATAGTGTATATCACTCGTCATTGTAAGGGGATAGACCAGTGATCAAAACAAAGTGCTTGTTCCTGTGAAGCTTATACCCTAGAGCACTGGAAGGGACCATAAATACGTGAGTGCATGTGTCTGTTTGGCTCAAGTGGCGTAAATAATAGGACAAGAGTAGGTGATAGAGAAGCAGGGGGAACAAGAATGGGTGACCCTAGGACTCATGCCTGACGGAGTGACATTTATGCAGAGACCTCAGTAAAACGAAAGAGGGAGCCACGAGCATGTCTGATGGAAGAGCAATCCAGGAGGCAAAGCACGAGGACCAGCAGGAAAGCCAAGGCTGAACCAGGGGGAATAGGGGGATAGGAAATATGTCCATCGTGGCCCTCACAGCCACTTGTACAACTAAATACAGTTTCACTAAGGCTGGGATGAAGGTTTGTTCACAATGTTGGGCAAGCACAAGGGTGAGGACAATATTACCTGGGTTTAGAGAGGCTGGGGTGGCAAAGAATTGGACATTCGGTTCACCCACTGAGTTATGAGAAGGGGACTGAGAAGAATCCAAAGGAACAAAACAAATGAATGAAAGTCCACAGCTGTGAAGGGCTCATATGTCGCATTTAGATGTGATCAATAGACTTCTTTTTAACAACTTTATTTTTTCTTTATTGTCTTCGAGACAGCAAGAAAGCCTTAGTTCATAAATCCTAGCAATTAATGCCAATGTGCCCCCAAACATCATTTTAAGCCCTGATCGAAATCCAACCAAGAACTCATCTTCATTTATTTGCCTGTGATACTTAAGAATTAATTTATTCTGCTTAAAGGTCATTAAGCTACTAAAGAATAAATACAATAAATAAATATTTTAATGTGATTTTCCTTGTTGTGCCAAAAGTTAACATATTAGGAAATGGTAAAACAGGCAAAGGATGAGTGGTCCTTCAACAGACACCACTTATCCTAATTGTTTTTGCATAATGCACTTTTCATTACCACAACAAACATCCAAAAGACCCCAACACCAACAGAAACGGGAGTTAAAAACAGTAACACAGTGATTTTTTGCACTGGAAATGATTGTCAACCTTTATTTATACTTTCATCAGATAAAGTATTGAAATCATGAATTTAACACTGTTCAATCTTTGTACAATAATGTAGAACACAGGAAGGTGGGTTTATGCTATATAATGAATGCCGAGTCTCTATTTCCTTGCATCAGTGTCCATCTTTATGCATTAAGAAGCATAGCAGGTAGCATAGTGTTGGCCGAATCTCAGCGGTGGCATATTTCCATCTCCCAGGGGGTGTGGGAAGACCCAACTGCACAGCAGTAACAATAAATCTAGCATATCCGTTTATGAAATAACTTTGGCAGTAATGGCAAGAGCATTTGGATGAAAGTGTATTTGTGGTCTTCCAGCTGGAAGATCAGAGCAGAGATTCTAAAGCAAAAGACACAGAGTGGCATGGCAGATAGTGGCTGCTTGGATAAAAACAGAGGAGAGTTGGGGATCCATGCTGAGCTCAAGGGGAAATGCAAACAAGATGGTCCTTTCAGAATATGCCCATGCTGCCCAATATCAGCCTGAGGGATTATTAATGCCATCTGCTGGATATACTTGGGATTTAAAAATGGAGTCTATACAAATAATACTCTAATGTCTCCCTGTACGGTGGCTTCAGTTCTTCTAGTGAGAAAAACAGCAGTAGCAGCGACAACAGGCTAAAGAAAACAAGCATTGAAAATGAAGCCCAGGTCATGTACATGTTTATTGCACTTTAAGAAGCCTGGAGCTGTGTACTATCACTCACATTTCTGAGGCTTATAGTATTTAATTGCTCTTTTTTTTTTTTAACAGAACTTTATAGTTTGGCCATATATAGCACTCAGGCAACTGGATGTAGCTTGTACTGTAAATAAATGAATCTCTTGTTAAAAATCTATTATACTGTATAAACTTTATACACTATATACTCCCATTCTATACTTTATTGGTGAGCACATAGTAGTTTTGTTGATTTTTTCCTGTTCTGTTTAGTTATAAAGCGAGCAAAATTAAAAGGAAAGAAGAACAAGTATCACCATTTGCTTCAAACTATTCCATATGCATTTGAGTCTTATATAAAATATACTAAGTCATCTTCCGTTCTTCTTTTGTGGAAATTTTTTCCTCAGGTCGTCATGTTCTCTGTAGGATTACTGTGAGACCATAATTTGAAAACTTACAAAATTCCTTGTGGTGTGGTGTTCCAATAAATTTTTAGAACTTTTAGAAATGTGCAACTTAATGAACATTGATTCCAGTGTATGTTTTCCAAAATGTACTAATCCCATGAAATTTGCATTGGGAAAAATGGTTTCTGTGGTCAAATCCATTTGGAATATGCTATCTTCTCCTAGAATCCCATAAGGCACATAAATTAAAATGCAAGGAATTGCTATTTAGTGAGAGTTTACCATGTGCCATTTTCTCATTGAATTCTCCTTACGATTTTATTATGTGGGCACTGTCATTATCCCTATTGACAAATGAGGAAACCGAGGTATACAGAGTTGGTAATTTTGTGAAAGTCACACTAAGAAAATGGAGGCATTGACTCTGACTTTATAGGTCATGCTCACAAGTCCAAAGCAATATATCCCACATTATTAATATAAGAAATAATATTATATGTTAATATGACTTTTATGGTAATTATATTCTATACTGATGTTAATCTGCTAAAAGCTTTGAGGAGTAATGCAATAATGACATCTGTTTAACTTTGCTTAACATAACATTTCTAAATCTATTTGAATACAGGACATTCACTAATTTTAGTGGAAGTAATGTCCCACAGATACAGTTATAGAAATGCTGATATAAGCTATAGCATTGCTATAGTTGAGGAGCCAGGAAGACAGTAAATCCTTTATATTTCTCTGGCCACTTCTTCCAGAATAACTGTTGGTGTCCTTTCCCTCGGCAAGCCACTTGCTGGTTTCCACCTGACAATTTGGAATGAATAGAAATAGGGAAGTAAATACCTGGTATCTTTGTTGCTGCAGGTGCACTGAGCACTGGAACTCTTTGCATAAATGTGTAATATTTAGCACATCCTGCAAAGGAACAAGCTTAATTTAGTTAGGCCACAAGGTTGAGTGACAAACAGCATGTTTCTGTTACTATTTAGTCAATTAAATTTTCCTCTGCACTCTCAGGAACTGTTCCACATTTATTACCAGTGAGATACACACTCTGGCAGTATTATTGAATTCCTTGCTTTGGATTGTCTTATATTTAGCACATCTAAAGATTTGAGAATGAATGATGGAAGACACAGTGATAAATTGTAGAGCTTTTCTAAAGATTCAGAAGTTCTAAAGTTCCTGCCAGTGACAGATGGTCTATCCTTACTCATCACTTGTCTTCCTGACAGGACTTGATTTTCTTTTTCCTCTTTGCTCAATCCTGTTACAGTAAGCCTAGCTTCTTGGGATGTGGAATAGTTGCATTTGTTATAATCATATGATTATATATCGAAGAGGTATCAACTCTGTATGAACATGTACTATGCTCTTTTTACATTATTAATGTACACTTGTATTATGATAAAAGAGAATTATGAGGTAAGAGGGAGAGAAGAAAGAGATTACCAAGGGAAATCCATACTTCCATTCCTCCTGTCAGTTTGATAACTAAATATACTAGAGGCCCCATTGGATAGATTTTATTTCTTGCTGATTTGCTACTACTGCCTTTTCATAGCTCAAGCATAATATGACCCTTTAGATAGTGTTTCTTATTCATTATGGTGATAAATATTGTTTTCAATACTTTTACTATTTCATAACAATCTAAAACTTTTCAAAATTTTTGTTTAAAAAATACCAGTGCTTACTAACCTGTAAAATATTTATAAGAATCCACACGTGAGACCAAGCAACTATAACAAAAAAGTACTTGGATATAATATAGGTTCCAAGTGAAAAAACAAAGGTAAATTTCAGTCAAATTGCTTAATTTCTTTCATAGATTTCAAATATGTTTACAGCTAAAGTAAGAGATGTTCTACTTATGTAAGAAAGGTAGGAAAAAAAATAATTTTGCTGTGGAAATAAATATAAAAGCTTCAAAAATTCTAGGATTTCTTAAAATAATTTCTAAAATTCTGAAGTAATTCAGTCCTTCAAGTTAGTAATGCCACTAGTTTCATATAGCATTATGTAAGCCCAAATGTTATCAAGTGGAACGGAATTAATTTCTAAGGAATATAAAAATAATTAGATGAACTGATTCGGGATTTATAGTAGTTAGTTGTCTTTTGTTATCTATACAAGGAGCTCAGAATTTCTTTTTCTGTAGATATGTCTCTGTAGAATGTTCACTGTATATTAGCTCCATTTGATATGTGAGAAGCATAAACACCATTAGCACTTTTTTCTCTTTTCTTTTTTTTAATTCTACTTGTACTGCAAGTTTTAACCTCACTGAAGATATACGTGTGTGTGTATGTGTGTGTATCTTACTACTTATACCCACACTAGTCTTTTAAGTGAAAGATCTCAAAGCCTGCTGGGTTTCCAAGGTCTAGGTTATTGACCTCCCAGTGATCTTTTCATGCCTCTTAATAAATTCTCCTTCCATTTCTTGTATCGGTTACCTGTTTAATCAGTGGCTTTTTAACATTGCGCACTTTCGGTAACATTCAATTACAAAAAATCAGAGAACTCATGCCAGCTCATTGGTTATGCATGAAGATGTTAACCTAGACCTAAGGAAATTATAGCCCTCTTTTAGTGGACATTTTCTCAGATAATAAATGGAAGCATTAACTTTCCTTAATACAACATTACAACCAAAATTTTCAAACTTCTTTAAAACGTGGTGTCACAGTAATACATAGATTTTAGTTACGCATATTGCATATAGTTTGGTATATTATTAAAAAAACGAGACATGTCTATCTTTTCATTTTTCAGTACTTTCTAATATCATTTGTTTTCCTTCTCCAGAGAAAAATGTGTTTGTTAAAAAAAAAAATCCTAAATATTCAATATTCATGAAAAGACCAACAAATATTGCATGATTTTGAGTTAGGATTGGAAAAAGGTGCATAGCTGAGATTAATAAAAATGCTTACCATTAAATAAGATGGGCTGGATTACTCAACAAATAGACCTAAAATGTAATGTCCCAATATGACAGAGGTTTATTTCGTGTCAGCCCAGTACCACAGCAGGAAGTAGGGGAGAGGGATCTATTCTGTGTACGAGAGATATTGTGGCTCCCAAGGTCCTCTGGTCATGACATCACTATCGCAGTAAGCTGGAAGAGACAGAGCAGACACAAGCACACGAGAGGTTTCATGGGTCACGTTTGGAAGTGGCATGCATCACTTCTGCTCACATTCTACTGACTTGAACTCACTCACATGGCCTCTTAGTTCCACCCTGCAATGAAGAATGGGAAATGAGGCCTTGTTTAGTGTCCTGGTAGAAGGAAAGAATAGATATTGATGATCAGCTAGCAGTTTCTACTACATGAATCCTAAATTTTGCTTAAAAATTGAGGTGAATTCAAGCTATTATGCTATTAATATTGTCTAATTTCTCTGATAAACTTGGTATCCACTCACTTTTTCTTAGGGAAGAGTATTTTTAATTTTATTTAGTAACCTAAATTGTAGAGACAATTGGGGACTAATAATTTTAGAATAGTCACTCTCACAGAGACCCCATAGGAGACTTGAAATCTTGAAAGTCTGTTAAAGGTTTCAGTAGACCTTTTCATTGAAATGCACATTGAAACATAGGGATGAATTTCAGCTTACTCTCATACTAGGGTTCACAGAGACCTGGTGCCCACTTGTGGTAAAAAGCCCCTAAAGTAGAACATGAAGATAAATGGTTTATCTATGTATCTGCAGCAATTGCTAATACTTTTTTGCTTGTAACAAATTTATACTGCTAAAATATCTTGTATTGTAATACTCATGAATAAAACCAAAGGCAAGAAAAAGAGATTATTTCCCTGCTGACTTAAGCAAAGGAGCGTAGTGCAATGAGTAAAATCATGGCCTCAGATGAGAAATTTGCCTTTCTTCTTTACTGAAACACAAAATCAAGCCCTGTGCCTCAGTACCACATTATCTTTTTGCTTGAAAGTTTATTTCAAGGTGAAGAGTGTGAAAGATGAGTAAATTTTATGTTTTTGACAAATTACCAATAAATTACATGATAATTCTTACCTTCTACTTAGTTCGTAAATGCTGTTGCACAAGACAATCTCTAACTTAATAATTTCTACAGGTAATGCAGAGTTCTCATAGATTAAGTTTTGCTTAATTTGGTCACATGGTACAGATCATCTAAATGAGGACAACTTAAACTAAATTGAGTCATCACTCCACTACTAATGTTGCTTCAGAAGTACTTTCAATCTATACTGCCCGTATCTTGATGTTAACTTCTTTTTTCTTTGAATTCTTTCTGTTTCCATATTTTAGTTGTGTTTTTTCCCCATGTGCAACATACTTCTTTTTATTTTGTCCGTAAACCTACCTTCCTTACATGTGAGCCTCTAGTTTGTAGTCTTTCAAATTCTGGTGGAGTTCCCACTTATTTTCTAACACTTTTCAGTATTGGTGATTTGTCTTAAGGTTATTGAAGAAAAATACTCAGAAAATTAGAAACAAAGCTTATCATTACTGGTATAAATAATTTTTTTTTTTTTAGCTAAAACTGAAAACTGCCATGGGTCATGTTTTCTACATCAAGTTTCACCTATAAATTGAGCATGTGTATATTACAAAAATGATAATAATTATAAACCTTAAAAATAGGTAACATTTCCTCAGTAATATTATCCTCTGATAATGCATTATCTACACACCTCTGTAAAGTCATAGGGACCAATGTGATATATATTAGAATAGTATGAAATTTATAAAAAATTTAAAGAATAAATATTCTGCAAATAATTATATACTTTGAGAAAACATTGAATTACATAACAAATATATTTCCAATTATATTTCTTGTGATTCAACACACCTTTTAATAGGCATTTGTCAGTAGGACAAAGTAACCACCAGAATGCAATTCACACTTTATAACAACTCCTTGCTAGTTATTAGAAAACATTTTCATTTGAAATCTAATCTCTCAGTATTATTGCTAAAAATAATAGAATAATCTCTTACAAAACAGTCTCACCTATTATATGCCTATGGCACGAATCATAAGAACATGTCTTAGAATATGCATGGTAAGATTTGATAGAACGGAAACCTCAATACAAAAGCTACCCCTACTTCTCACTCACATGCATCCACACACACACCTGAGGCTTACTTTTTTGGCTTAAGCCAAAAATCATTTAGAATAAATATGTCCAAAGTTAGTCAGCCAAGATTGCTACCCATATATTGTTTGCTGTTTGTTTTACATAAATTTTATTTCTTTTTATCTTATGAGCAATCTAAAAGCTACTAAATTTTCCTGCCCATACGTTAATGCTAATATGATGTTTATTGCTTTTAGTATTTTACATTCAAATAAATTTAGAATTGAATAACCTTAGAATACATATGACAAAGATTTTCAGGAGAACATAGAGCAGTTTACTCAAGACAGTAGCAAACATATAAAAAGGGGAGATATCATAAAATAAGAATATTATGTTAGAGACAAATTTTAGAGAGCTATATACTTAGATATTTATTAGGTAGATAATAAAAAGTCATCAAAGTTTCTTCATAATAGGGATGTGATTTGAGATTTGAACTCTACTCTCAGTCTAATCACAAAAAAGTATTATTTATATTTTTTTCTATTGAAACCTATGGTTTTCTAAGCTTTTGTTGAATTACATTTTCAAATTTAATTAGGAGGACTACAATGCATCTACATGTCAAATACAAATGCTTCTACAGTGTTTTACTAATAATTTTCCATCTTCAGTTGAATGTGTGCTTCATTTTTTGCCATTTGCAAAGTATATGCATTTAGTTTGGTTTGTTTTGCATGATTAATTTTGACTGATGGCTGGTTTGTTTTCTGTTCTAGGTTGTGGAGACGAATTTGGTTGCTTTTGACTGTCACTGGATCATTATAAATGAGGTAAAGCCAACTAAACCCTATTGTCAACTCTGTGATCTGTTTTCATACAGATTGTCACAAATTTTTAAGAGGAAATAGAACATGAAGTAAACTTTCAGCTTACTGAGTGAATGCTGTTAAATAAAGCAGAATACAAAGTTTTTAAAAAGTATAAAGGGCTTCGTATGAATAAAATAAATGGAAAAAGTCTTCCCCACTGAGTATCTTTTAGCTTTTTCTGTTTGGCACATACTGCCTTCTTAGGGAGATCATCTTTATAAAAAGTATGCTTCCTTTTTGTAAGCAAAGTGAATTTCTCCCAGTGGAGTGCTCGTGTTCCATTTATATTTTACTGTTGTTTCTAGAACTTTTATATCCACCCCACTTCCATGAGGATTAAATAGTTCAGTATATGAATATGAATAAACAGAGAACAGATTTTTCCCTTTTCATAAAGAAGTACAACTGTTTTAAGATCCACAGACTTGTCAAATTCCATGTGAAAGTCTTGATTTTTACAAAGATAATACATAAGATTAAAAATATATTACAGCCCAAGAGGCCTGTGAAATAAGTTGTTCTGTTAGCACCTATTAGTCAGAAATGGAAAGGACAATGAGCAGATCAATTTTGGACAAATAATGTCATCAATACAGATTTGTCCTCAGCAAGATACAATATTCAATCATACCCATTATTTATGAATAAAGACAAAGCATTATTTATCTATGATAATAAATATGGAATTATAGATAAGATTTGTTTTATGGACAAAATAGTATTTTGGGTAAGAATTCTGGTTTTGCAGTCAGCAAGATAGGTTCAGCTTGACTGTAAAATTTGTCAGCTTTGTTACCATGGAAATAATCTTCCTGTGCTTCAGTTCATTAGTTCGTATAATAAGTACAATAACATTTACTTTACAAGTTCATAATGCAAGTTAAGTGAGATATTATCTTATGCTCTTAGTACAACGCCTGTCGAATGATATTCATGATATTCAGTCAATGGTACTGCAAAACTGATATCTCATTAAAGTTCACAGATCACTTTCTCATACATTTCATACATTATTTTGTTGAATACTGTACGTTATTCTATGAAGTACTGAGGAAATGAGATACACAGAGGGTAAATGATTTGCCTCTCCTTACACAGAAAAGTAAAAATAATTCTCAGTTTCAAGTTGTTTCTCCTACACCACACTTCACTGATGGAGTGGTTCTTTTTAGCTCAGTGTAAAGACACTGGAAACATCTTAAAAATCTGTTTTTGGTCTGCGAAACCTTTATGCGATTTGTCACTGTAGTTCTCATGTCAAATTAAGATATGTTTTTCTGAGATTCCCACGGGCAATGTGTATATGTGAGATATGTATTTCAGTGAATTTCTGATACCTTCTAATTTTCCTAATACCTCTTAATTTTCCGTCTAGAATGACTAAACATCAGGATAGAGGGAAGGACAAAGGGAAAGGAACTTAGCAAACCTTCACGATAACTCTTCAAATTAGATATTTCGTTTCCATTTTTCTGCAAGGAAACTAAGTTTCGAAGAAGTTAAGCAATTCACCAATTATTATACAACTATTAAGGGGTGATAATGGAATTAAAACTCAGTCCTTTTCACTGTCAAGGTTTGGTTGGTTTTGTTTTATTTTTTGATAATTATCCCTTAGGGTTTATATTTTTGAAATCTCCACTACGTTAGTTGTAATCTTATGGGAGCCGTTTATCCCACTAGCTTTTGTCTTTGGTTTAATTACGTTCTAGATTATTTTTTTAAAAATAAAGAATCTTCCAAATCCCTTGTTTTTATCTCATATCTAAGTTCTGATAGAGAATATACCACACAGATTTCTTGATGGAAAACAATCTGGAGTCATTTTACTTGTTCATCTCAATAGAGGTGACTAGGAAAATAAAATGACTTCTTGCCTCTTTAGACACATAGATTAATCAAAACAAATTAACACTTACAATCATTAAATAGAAATGGCCATTCCCTTCTGCTTTTGGATAAGATTTCAGAAAAACTCCTGAATTAAATTTTTTTCCCATATCCAATTTAGCTTCTCCAGCTATACTTGAATCTTAAAAGTATGAACCCAAGTAGAGCTACTCAGAACACCTTGGCTGTTTATCCACTGTTTAAAAGTTAAAATGCTCTTCGGAAGAAATTGCTCCTTCATGTTATATAGGTGTAGCCTGAAAGACTAGCTTGTATTTCGTTAGTGACAAATAGCATGGAAAGAATAATAAAAATGTATATTTTATTTATCTTTCATAAGTATTTTGACTCATTTTGTTAAATTTAGTGTTAAATTTCATTTCATAAAATATTAGGAGGGAAAATATTATCTTTAAATGGATTCTCCATAATTTGGGCCACTATTTTGCAAAAAAAACCATCTATATACAGAAAGCAATCTAACTGGTAAATAGTTCAATAAATTTCTCATTTTTCAGACTTGATTTTTCTACTGTAAATTGTCCTATCATTTCACCTTTACATGACTGAAACCCTTATCTCTCTAGTCCTTGAGCAAAGGTGTGATTTCTTTGGGACAGGACAATACTACCTAGCCTCTGAAAATTACAGTGCCCACAGCCCATACCATTTACATTGGTTATTACTTTTATCTGATCTAGGTTAAAACTCAGAGAATGAGCATTTTTTTTTTACCTCTTAAAAAAAACTCACCATCAGCCAGTATATCTGAAGTCGCCATTCTTGCTTTTGCATAATTCCATTTAGTCACCTTATTCTCTCTGAAATATACCTCAGGAAACTTGATTCTTATTCTTTTCTTACACACTTTCCATTTACATGCTTGTCTATACAAATCTATAATGGGTGTATCATAATTTATCTTAGTTTATAATAAAAGAGGCAACATGGATTTCTCAAATTTGCTAGGGAGCTAATAAACTCTAAATGTAACAACAACAGTAAAAAACGCAACAACATACAAATGCCCATTTTGACTGAAAATGGAAAACATGAAATCTGTCTAGTTTGGTTTGTATAGCGATTATTTTGTTGCTAATTTTAAAATGGGTTGCAAACATTTATTTAATCTTATTGCGCCAATAGTTTTTTAGAGAGGGACTATAAATCAAAGTTGGCATAGCACATCATGATACAAATTGATACAGAAACTTGAAAACAATATATTTTTTTCATTTGTGTTAAGTGTACTATAATAATGAGAGGCTGTGCTAGCTCATATGGTGCAATCAATCATATATTAGTACTTGGTAATGGTATTTATCTTCTCCCTGCAATCAGTGGATCGAGCTCAGAATAGCCTTTCCATATAAGTATTGTCGTCCGTTCAGGGCCCTGAAGCAGATGGCCCATCACTTTATTTAAGTTTTACAAAAGTTAAATAGGAAGATGTACTCTGTTTAGAGCGGCAAGAAGCCTAATGCTTTACGCACCCTTCCATTCTCAGATAATACAAAATCTGACCTTTGATGTCCTGAGGGGATTTTATTCTCTTCTTATTTAAATACTCTAAGACATCATCCTGTTAATCATTACTGAGTATTGCACTTAAGGAGGAAGTTGTTGATTTGGGGGTTTTTGTTGTTGTTGGTTTGAGATTAATAAATCCTTTATGTATAATGGATGTTTTTCAATTTTTTTTCTAATTTAGTGATGAATTGAACTGCTCACTACTAACCTGTCAAGCAGAAAGTTACCATTCTTTTTCTCTTCCTGTTGGTATATAGCCTACAGATGGTTTTGTTCCATTTTTCAACATGACGTTGGCATAACTTCCTCACATTAATGTTAAACTCTATTGTGTCTTTATTGTATCAAAGGTCATCTTTGCTAAAGCATGAAGAATAAAAATAAATTAGAAAAAAAATAATCTTTTCATCTATACCACATAGTAGACTGATTAAATCTCATTACTAAACTCTGCTTTATTCAGAATTGTTTAGCACTTTTAAAGCATTCCAGTGTATAAAATTAAAATTTCAAGTATCAATCTTTAGAAGATGGTTTGATAAAATCTTGCCATTCAGTTATTCATTAGATTTTTTATTTATCAACATTTATTTAATACCTATTATGAGCCAGGAACTTTGTTATGTGCTAAGAGGTAAAAAAAAAAAAAAAATGGGAAAAGACGGTAAAATGATAGAATAAAGGGGAAATAGGAAACTATTTCTTTGAATTTTTTTAGTCTAAATTGGCGTCTGACCTAATGGATTTTGAGAGTCTTTTCTTCCCCTAAATTTTATTAATTTAAACCTAAAGCTGATATACTACAAGCATTCAGCAATGATTTGTTCTAGAAAGTTGCCATTTCTAGGGTTGTATACCCAGCAGATATTGTAACTTTTCTTTTTCTTCCTTGGGTCTTACATAGTTCAGGATTATTGAAGCAAAAGGAATAAGAATATTTTATTGAACAGATTGACTAGCTTCTTAATAATTTTGAATTATCCAGGTAAATTATTTTGGAAGAAATAGACTTTACGCTTTGCTTCTAAAGAGGTAAAAAAGAAAATTCAGGTACACTAAAATATATTTACTTGTTTTTCATTACAGTATCAATTCTACTTTTATAAATATACTCAATCAAATAGAGATTATTAGAAGGACAAATAATTTTATAATTCAGTTTCTTTAAGTTCTTTAAAGCTCTGGAATTCTGTATTTCTTTATAGACATTAGCATATTTGGTAGTACTAGGGACTCAGGAGAATGAGAACCTGTTTTATAAGCTAGTTCTTCACATAAGTAATTTTAAAAATCTGACATCATTTTAAAAATTCATAGCATTAAAAAATACAGATCCTAATAGATTGTATAACAGTTTCACATTTTAATGCAGAAGCTTACTTATTAATTTTCTTCCATTTAAAAGGATCTCTTTATAGATCAAGTGATCACTTCAGTGTTTATATAGCATTACATCTGCCACTCTTGAAATGCACATTTTGAAATGTAGGAGTAAAGTTCTGCAAATATAAAATAGCTGCATAATCAAGTTTTCATATCTCTATCAAACTGTTTTTGAGATCAAGTGTCAAAATTAAAATTATAAGTGAATTTTTTGAGACAGTCAGTTTCATTCAGAATGGCACATTCTTTTCTCCCAGAAAATAACTTTCCTTTCTCTTCCCAAAACAATAATAGGCAAATTATACTCAATTCACATTGACATTTCCTCAGATACACTTTAGTTGCATAGGTACCTGAGAATGTCAACCTTCGGAACCTCTGAAAATTAACTATCGCTTTTTGTGGGTTTGAAAACCATCCTCTCAATGGCCTTTCTCATGATAGATTACTTTATCATTCCTTGTAGAATCATCAGGAAATTATATGCTGAAATAATGTATCCTTATAGTTTTAATTTCTATCATTCATAAGCACTAATCTAAGGAATTCTTGTAAAGAAATATGGACTTCTTGTATAATTCCTTCAGAGAGCATTTCTTTTGATAACATCCATATATTCATCCTATGAATAGAATATTTTGAATAAAGAGCTTGGAATCTCCCTGGTTCTTTATTTATAAAATGAAAATAAACAGTATCTTATTCAGAGTATTGTCTATTAGCAGAAAATGAGGTAATAGCTAAAGTAGTTAGTATTTTGCCTAACATATAGTAGGCAATCATTAAATGTAAATTTTTATTCCACTGTGCTGATTTGTAGTTCATCATGGTTGGTGAAGATAGAGATGGTGATGTTTGATAAAATGTTGATAAATTTTAGTATTGCTGAAGAAAAAGGAACCACATATATAATAAAATTTAGTTAATATTATGAGAAAACTGGTAAAATTTTCCATTGCCTTTTAAATCAAAATTCCTGTCTGCACAGTATAAAATTTTTAAAATATGGAAAGACATTGATTAGCAATATTAATATTAATTAACTTTAAAAGGTGTCGGGTTAAAGTTAGAGCTTAAAATGGAGTTGACAGGACACTGTTTAATTCTTTGTGAGTAGATGACAGAGAATTAAAAAGCGATCTGTCTTTGCCAGACAGAGTTTTTGGTGACCAGTGAAATGACACAGACTAAAGGAAAAAGACTGCATTTTAAATGGAGAAAAACCATTTTTCATGGTACATTAAGAATTAATTAATCACCCAGAAATCTAGGATATTATACTGGATCCAGCTGATAGCAGATATTATTTTATTTTCAGAAAGTGTCTATTTCATAAAGATAAAAAAAATAATAATTTGTAAATCTAACATACACTACAAAGAAGAATAATATGCAATTAGTCCAGTAAGAAAGAAAGAAAATTTATACCTGTGAATTACCTTTTTCTCTTTCACTTATCTGTAATAATTCCTTGGATCAAAACTAAGAAATGCTCACTGCTGCCGAAAATTTATCTCGCACCAAATCTTTTGTTTCTGTTGCTTTAAGAATCTATTCAAACCGATAGCATGTTAATCGCACAGGCCTCATTGATTTAAAAGGACACTATTAAGCACAAACGGCTTTAGTAAAGATGACCTCAAAACTGAAATTATTTTGGTTACTTTTATTCTAATTCCATTCAGAACAGATGTATGTTATAAGAATATTATTTCATTCTTATTATTTCTACAACCATGACTAAATCTAAGTCTGGAGTTAGGAGGTGGCAGAAGAAGGAAGTAGAAATTACACTTCTTTGAGTTTGGCAAATAATCATATGCAAAACTAAATTCATTTATATAAAGAACATTACATTTCTTCCTTCACTCATCCTGATTCAGAATATATTAAACAACAGAATTTTTCATCTTTATGTAGACCACAATTGTCAAGACCACAATTATATACCATATTCGTCTAACAGCGAGTACTTTGTTTAATCTATTTTTTACCAAGAAAAACATGTGAGTTAACACTAATAGTTCTAATAAATAATTACAGAAAGTCCTAAAAAATAATATTGCCTCTTACTCTTTTTATTTTCATCATTTAAAAGCCTCATTTTTCATTGCTAAGAAAAATGTATATTACATTTACATTGCAACTGTCTTCCTAGGTACTCGATAATAGATACTTGAAATCCATTAATGAATAATAAAGTATAGTAGCAACATCTTTTGTGACTTTTTAATGTTTTGATTACACCTATATTTTTCTAAAGTGTTCACCATAGTAGCTTATAAACTTATTAATAAACCATATTTATACCAAGTGTTCCATTTAAAATTGTTTAGGCACTAATACATATATCATTTAAAGCTGTGGGCCCCAACCCCTGTTAGGAACCAGGCCTCACAGCAGGAGGTGAGCAGCAGGGAAGTTTCATCTGTGTTTATAGCCGCTCCCCATGGCTCGCATCACTGTCTGAGCTCTACCTCCTATCAGATCAGTGGTGGTATTAGATTCTGCATTATGGTGAGTTGTATAATTATTTCATTACATATTACAATGTAATAATAATCGAAATAAAGTGCACAATCAATGGACTGTGCTTGAATCATCCTGAAACCATCCCCTCCACCTGTGGTCCATGGAAAAATTGTCTTCCACGAAACCCGTCCCTGGTACCAAAAACTTTGGGGAACACTGATTTAAAGCACAGTCAGGAACTACAAATGAATTGTTCATTTTAAAGAAAATGTGTTGTTTTTATTCAGATATGGGCTAAACATTAAGCCGATGTATTCCAGTAACAGAATCCCAAACATGTCCAGGTAACAACTCATAAATGGTTTTGTGTTTTTGTTCCCATATTAGAGTATTTCTAATTCTTCCAATTCTTATATTATAGGAAATAAACGATGTGGACGTACAGGAACTTGTTAGAAGGTCAATTGGAAGGTTAACGATTATTCGGCAGACATTTCCAGTCCCCCAGAATATAAGTCAGCGATGTTTCCGTGGCAACCATCGAATATCTTCAACACTGTGTGATCCAAAGGATCCGTTTGCTCAGAACATGGAGGTATATTCTAAATGCTAGTACATTTCACCCAGGGTGCTTTGTCTGGCGAATACAAAAAGAGCTTTTTGAGTTGCATTGGATTCAGAATTATATGTATTATCATTTCTGAACTGTTCTCTCCAAAAATTATTAAATCTCCAAAAATTATTAAATTATTAAATCTCATGGGGAGAAAGTGCTAAGAATTCATGTCTTTATTCCTTTTGATTTGATTATAGAAAAATATCTACTTGTTTAATAAAAATATAATAAGAAAGAGTTTTTCCTTCTAAACAAGTAGGTCTATAGCATTTCCCATGGGAGAATTCGTAATTGATACTCCTAATGCCAAACTTCAAATTATTAAACTAATAAATTTGCTTGGCTTTTCTGTCATAAAAAAGACATGGATGTTTATTTTATTTTTTTTTAAAAAGATGAGTCTCGAGTTTTAATAACTTCAACAAAAAACTACTTAGAAATGCTTGAAGCTCTGACTCAGGTGGGGCAAAGGCAATATACGTAACCTAAACATTTGTACCCGCATAATATGCTGACAAAAAAGAACTAGTGTAGTGACTGCAAGGTGGAGAGAAATGATTGATCAGGTGTGGGATACTGGAGTTTAAGATTTTAGAGATGTATGTTTGTTTCCAGTGAATAATCATTTGTGATGGTTGTGGCTAAAGTAGACGTGAAAATCGTCTGTGTAGAAATTGGAGTGACCTTTTTAAATGCCGAGAGATGGTTTGGGATCACAGTGCGGCAGGAGTCAAAGAACTCATTAATAAGGAATGATCAACAGGTCAGTCAGTGATGGCAGGAGGGAGCAATAATGTGTAGCCCAGGAAAGACCATGAACCGCAAAGGAAAATGAGTACTTGCCTGAGAAAGAAGTAGCAGACTAGAAGAAGTTAGAAGGGGTAATGTAAAGCTCAGACAATGTCACCACCACTTTTGATCCTGCAGTTTGGAATGTGGACAGAGGAGGAGAGGCTGCGAAAACACCTGTCACACAGCGGGTACAGAGAATTCACCTCTAAGACCGGCATAGATGCTCAAAGTGCATGCCTCGAGGTATGCAAAACATAAATAAATAAAATAAAAGTGTCAAAGAAACGTCAGGTTTGGATAGAACCAAGTTTGCCAGATTCCTCATGTCTTGACTTCTATCCAACCCACCTGGCTTTAAACTTAACTTTCCTTTTTCCTTTCTTCCCATTCTCTGTCTTCTTTTATTCGACGCCTGTTTATCAAAAAACAAATATGTGCTAGGCCTTATGCTAAGTCAAAGGAAAATAAAGCACAAGAGGGAAAAAGATGGATAATATAAATCCCTGTCCAGAAGGAACTCATATTCTAGTATGAAAGGCAGATTTAAAAAAATCTCAGCAGTATAACATGTTTCAATAGGGGTAAGCACTGAGGTCCTAGGAGGTAAACGAGGACTATTCACTGTAGCCCAGAATGGGGAGAAAGATGCGAAGTAGTCAGGGTAGGATTCTCCTAGCACATAACCTTTGAGCTAAATATTGAAAAATGTTACCTAGCTGGAGAAAGGTAAAGAGCAATCAAAGGATGCTACCCTGCCAATCTCAAATACACATTTAAAACAACCAGTAGGAGGGAAAAGCAAAATAAAGCTAGAAAGATAAGAGGAAGCAGGTTTGAGACAGTGAAGCCAGGAGAAGTTAGAAAAGGCCAGATAATTGCATATCATTTTGAGAAGTCTATTAAAAGATGTTCCCTGGATTGTTGGGTACAGCCCTTTCATCCATCATGCTTCTTCTACATTTTCCTGTTGGGTCATCACAATCTAATTCCAACTTGAATTTTGATTCATGGGCTACTTTTAACTTCCAGTTTCACACTTTATTCATAGTAGCAGGTTTAAGCTATTCTTTTCTAGTCTGTGTAGTAATTATTTGGCAGGATGGGGTAAGAGTGGGGTGGGTTGAAAACAGCCAGCCCTAATAATTCCTTGTAAAGAACAAACTTATATTTCACATAGTACATGAGTGTGCAAAATTTCTTCCAAAAAAGACCTAACTTCCATGAATATTATGCATATAGAAATGATGCTTAACAAACTCAAAGGGTTAAAGATTTACATGATATGTGAAAGAAAACTCACAAGGCACTGTTAGGAAGCTCTTATTAACAGCTGTGCATAGCATCAAACTCTAATTAGACCAATAGTTGAAGCTTAGTACCATCCTGTGATGTGGGCAGACTATTTTAAAAATCTCCTACAAGATTAATTATAACCAAAGGACAATCCACATACTCCTCCCTTTGTTTATTAGGAAAAACTGCAATAACATATTTCTAAAAACCTGAGAAGATCTCAACGCTTTAGGATGGAATTAATTGCTGCATTGATTTCTAATTCTTTATTTTATACTGGGTTTTTTCTTCTAAGAGGTAATAATATAACATTTAACAATTTTTATTGACCTAGGATACCTTTCGGTGTTGTTTGCTGAATAATTTTTAATTTCTTTGAAAAATAAGCACCTTTGGTAATTAATTCACAGCATGGATAGTAGCTCTGGCAAGACTTAACTGTAAGAGTGCAACAGACCTTAGCAAAAAATGGCTATAATTCATTTTTCCATCTAAGTAGAAAGAAGATAATAACATGGTTACCTTAGAAGAAGAAAGTGTTAATGTGAGCATACATTCACAGAGAATTAATAATTTATGGTATTTGTCACATAAATGAATTGCAATGCATGTGTATGCCTATATAACTTTGTGTAGATCCTTGATCACTGTATATAATATTTATGAATGGTTCTGTTGCTTCATTTTTTCATTATAGAATCCCTGTAGACACAAATGTACACACATGGCTGCTTCCTTTTTATGCACCTGTGACATTCATATATAAGATGGAGTTGATATTTCTCCATCTGAATAACTAGAATGCAAGAACTTGACATATTCAGAAATGATATTATTCAATTTTCCCTTCCAATCTTGAATTCTTAGTTCCTTACCTCCTCCTCAGAAAGAAAGGCCAATGATATTCTAATGTCTGACACTAACACCCATATCTCTGTCAAAACTTCTTTTTTTTTTATCTTCTCTTTCATACCTAAATAAGCTGAAAAGGCAATTGAGGCGTACAATCAGACAAGACTTCATCTTCAATGGCAAAATTGCTCAGGAAATGACAAAAGAAACCTTCTGCTTAATAAATAACTCAGTAAACCAGCCATCTATGACACGAACAGAAGCAGTTGAGCCGATGATTTTCTCCTTATTCTTGATGGCTGGCATCAATGATTTTAATGATCACTGTCTAATGTCTTTTCAGATTTCAAACCTTTACATATATGACACAGTGCTTCTGCTTGCTAATGCTTTTCATAAGAAGCTGGAGGACCGAAAATGGCACAGCATGGCAAGTTTGTCATGTATCCGAAAGAACTCGAAGCCATGGCAGGGAGGGCGTTCCATGTTGGAGACCATCAAGAAGGTAACCTCTGATAAGCATTTTACTCTTCTTAATTTTATGTGAAAAGGATACAATAAATCATTGTTTGATGAGATATCTTTTAGAAGAATTTTTTTCTTCACTAATATTGCTGCCAATATAAAGCACCAAACAATGCAATGGAAAAATAAAATATTAAAAAAGAAAAATGTCAGAGGGTCACAAACATATATAAAAAAGGGGGACCTTATTTAATTGTGAGGGAATTTTTATGCAAGTAGAAATTTGGTGGTTGAGATATTTTAACTTGCCTTGGCTATGTCATTAGCATTAGAGATGCTCAAATTATTTGAGTTCCTATCACAAAGTACAAAAACTATTTTTTTAAAAACCACACCATCAACTAGAAAAATTAACAGTAAACTTAGTTAGCATTTTTTTCCATTTAGATGATACATAGTAATATGTTGGATGTGACGACCCTTAATTTATCTTTCCATAAAGATATTATTCCCAAATAATATGTTGCAGCATTTTGAACTATGTTCGATACTTGATTGCATTATTCTTTTTCACTGCCAATATGTTATTTAGCCTCACTATGATCTTTTTGGCTTAGCTACCTCTTCCATTCCCAGAAGGCAGTTTATGTTGTTTAGCTCCTCTCAGTGGTGTAAGAATTCTGCAGTTTATTAGCCTCTTTGTCATGTCATCTTTGCTGACACTTTTCGTTTGTCTTGCACAGCTTCTTGGATTAAAAATGGAATGATTAATAAAATAAACAAATTCTCCTGTACCTTTTACACAAAAGAGACAGACATTTGAAAGTTTACATTTTTTTTATTTTACCTGTCCTTTTCCTTTCTGCATGTGTTTGCCTTTTACTCCCAAAACACAAAGAAAAATAGCTAGTCAAATGAAATGTGAATGCATTTAGAAAAGTCAGAAAAAAAACTAAAAATTTGATATTAGGAGTGAATTAGACATTTAAAAAAACCCAGGAAGTTGTGGAAAGATACATTTCAAATGGAGAATAGCTTAGCTCTTTCTCTGAGCACTTGTCTTAGTCCCTTTTCTGCTGCTCTAACAGAATACCACAGATTGGGAAATTTATAAAGAGTAGAAGTGTTTTGGCTCATGGTTCTGAGGGCTGGGAAGTCCAAGACCATGGTGCCAGCATCTGGCGAAGGTCATCCCATGGCAGAAGGATATCACATGGCAAGCAAGCCAAGAGAGAGAAAAGGGGGCTGAAATTCCTTTATAATCCACTGCCATCTTAAGGGCATTAATCCATTGATGGGGATGGAGCTCTCATGGTGCAATCAACTCTTAAAGGTTCCATCTTTTAATACCATTAGAAAGGCAATTAAATTTCAACATGAATTTTGGAAGGGATGTTAAAATTATAGCATTCCACCCCTTCTCCCCCAAAAATACTGATGTCCCTCTCACATATAAAATAAATTCATTTCTTCTAGGTAGTCCAAAAAGTTTGAACTTGCATCAGCATCTACTCAAACATCCAAATTCTAGAGTCTCAACTAAATCAGATATGAGTGAGACCTAAAGCACAATTCATCATGATGCAACTTGTTTCTAGCTATGAGCTTCTCAAATAAAAACAGGTTATCTACTTCCAAACTATAGTGTTGGGACAGGCATAGGACAGGCATTCTGATTCCAAAAGAAAAATACAGGCAAGAAAAGAGGGATAACTGGTCCCAAATAAGATCAAAACCCAACAGAAAAAATAACGTTAAGTCTTAGAGAATTATATCCTTTGACTCCCTGTCCTGATTCCTGGGTACATTAGAGCACGGACTGAGCCTCTAAGCCTTCAGGCAACCCCTCCTCCAAGGTTTTGCTGGGCTCAGCCTATGCAGTTTTCACAGGCTGGAGTTACATGCTGATGGTCCTACAGTTCTGTGGTCGTGGGGTGGCCTTATTTCCATGAATCTGGTAGGCATTGCCCTAGTGGAAACTCAGAGATCCCACATTTCCTCTCAGCATTGTCCTAGTAGGGGGTCTCTGTAGTGGCTTCACCCTGGAAACAAGTGTCTTCCTGGTCTCCCTGACATATCATGATGTCCTTTGAAATCTAGGTGGAGGGAGCCATACCCTCATAGTTCTTTCATTCTGTGTACTGCAGAGTTAGCACCACGTGGATGCTGCCAAGGCTTACTGCTTGCACCCTCTGAAGTGGCATCCCAAGCCACACCTGGGCCCACTTGAGCAGCCTGGGAAAGCTGAGGAATGCTACACTCAAATGCTACAAGCAGAGTCCTGAGGTGGCCTTGGACAGTGAGCCCATGGAGAGCACCCTGGACCCATGCCCTGAAACCATTCTGCCCTCCTAGAGCTCCAGGCCTGAGATGGCAGGGCAGCCTCAAAGATTTTAAAATGCCTTCGGGATCTTTCTTCCACTGTCTTGACAAATAGCACATGGCTCCCTTCTACTCGTATGAATCTCTTTCGCAAACAGTTGCTTGGCAGCACTCTTACTATTTCTCTCCTGAACATGCTTTTTCACTCTTTCCATAGCGAGGCTGCAAATTTTTCAAATCTTTCCATCTGTTTCTCTTTAAATTATAAATTCTATTTTTAAATCATTTCTTTTCTTACATATTTTACTGTATGTAGTTTAAAGTAGCCACACAGCAGCCTGAATGCTCTGCTGCTTGAAATGTATTCAGCAAGATATCCTAGCTCATTGCCCTTAAGGTCTACTTTCATTAAAGTCCTACGACATGGACACCATTCAGCCAAGGTCTTTGCTACTTTATAACAAGTATGGCCTTTACTTTAGTTTTTAATACCTGATTTCTCGTTTCTGTCTGAGATCTCATCAGAATGACCTTTACTGCCCATATTTCCATCAACTTTCTATTCAAAATCAATTAAGTAAACTCTAAGAAATTCCGGACTTTCCCTGCAGCTCTTCCATTCTGAGCCCTCTCCAGAATTGCCCCTAATGCTCCATTCACATCCTACAGTCTTTATACAGCCTACTTCTCCAAATTCTTCCAGCTTCTACCCATTACTCAGTTTCAAAACCGTTCCACATTTTAAGGTAGTTGTTAGGCCAACAGCCTCATTACTTGCTGTCGATTTTCTCTCTTAGTTGATTTTCTCCTGCTAGAATACCACAGACTGGGTAATTTATAAAGAACAGAAGTTTATTTGGCACATGGTTCTGGAGGCTGGGAAGTCTACCAGCATGGTGCCAGCACCTGGTGAGGGTCACCCCGGGGCACAGGGACATCACATGGAAAGAAAACACACAAGAGAAAAAGAAAAAAGGGGAAAAAACTCTAGTGATAACAAGGCCACTCTTGTGATAATGACATGAATGCATTCATGGGAGCAGAGCCCTTGTGACATAAGCACCTCTTAACGGTCCCACCTCTTCATACCATTATGATGGCGATTAAATTTCAACATGAGTTTTGGAGGGGACTTTCAAACCATAACAGTACCATTTCCTCTTTGTAAAAGAATCACCTTAATGAGAATTTAGGATATTATCAACACAAGTACTTGAGAATTAAATACATTGACTATATTGGCAGAGAAAGATTTTCAGCTGAAAATGAATAACTCAAATCTCAAGGTGTTGCCAAAATCTTCCAGCTTTATCTATGTAGAGAGCTGGCAGGTATGACTCCAAGGTAGGTTGCTGAACATGATTCTGATACTGCCAATTTATTAATTTATGGTTTGGCTAAGATGCAGGCACCTGAATATATTTATTCTTCTGAAGCTTTCATACAAATACAGAATAATAGTTTAGAAGATTGCCTAGGAGACATTTATTTTGTGAGGGTATCAGTAGAAAGGAAAGAGACATCATAACGTATCAGTATTTCTCATGCAGCAATTCAATATATAAAATGCTGCTCTTAGAATATCTATAATCAATGGGAACAGAGCAAGATGGCTAAATAGAAACCTCCAGTGATCATTCCACTGCACAAACACCAAACTCAACAACTATCCACACAAGGAAGTACCTTCAGAAGAACCCAAAAAATCAGGTGAGCAATCATACTACCTGCTTTTAACATTATGTCAAGGAAAGAGATACTGAGGAGGGAAGACAAGACAGTCTTATGTTGCCTACACCAGCCCTCCTCCATTCCCTGGCAGTGCCACACCTGCCCGCCCAGTGGAGAGAGAAGCTCTGTGCCTAGGGAAGGGAGAGTGAAGTGACTGAAATCTAGGGTCGCCCTGGCACAGGGGAATACAGCACAGGGCAGAATTTGGCTAGTGCCCATGGAGGGAGCATTACACCAGCCCAGTCAGAGAGAAACTGTCTACTCCAAAACCTGAGTTCTTCTAGCCCCACCACTGGCTGCCAAAAAACAGCCTGGGAACTAGACTAAATTCGTAAAGCAGTTGAGCCACAAAGGCTGCAGTCCTTGGGCAATTCCTGTGGCTATACTGGGTCAGAGCCAGTGGACTTGGGGTGCACATGACCCAGTGAAACACCAACAGTAGTGGGCAAGCCAGTACTTGTGTCACAACACTGCAGCTTGCTCCTCCCAGCAAGCGCCACCTACTGACAGGGAGGTCAATTTGCATAGCCTTTTACTGCATCTACTGACTCATCATACAGGGTGTGGTCGAATCTCACCCACGAATACCACCAACTGGCTCAGAGACTAAACAGGGAGTGTCATTATCCAAAGAAAATCTACAGGTATGAAGCAACAGCTGATTCAGATGGAAAGGAATCTGGGAAAGAACTCTGGAAGTATGAAGAATCAAATGGAAAGCACACCCCCAAAGGAGAACACCAACTCGCTAGCAATGGACAGCTACCAAATTTAGAACACTAAAATGACAGAAGAAGAATTTTGAACATGGATTGTAAGAAAATTCAATGATATGTAAGAGAAAATGGATAATCAACACAAAGAAACCACACACAAAAAATCCAGCACTTGGAAGAAAAATTCAGTAAAGAAATTGCAATATTAAAGAAAAATCAAACGGAACTTCTGGAAATGTAAAATTAACTCAAGGAATTACAAAACACAGTAGAAAGCCTCAAGAACAGGGTAGATAAAACAAAAGAAAGAATCTCAGAGATTGAAGATAACACCTTTCAATCAAATATGTCAGCCTCAGAGATAGAGCAGAGGAATAAGAGAAAAGAGCAGAGCCTACAAGAAATATGGGATTATGTGAAGAGGCTTAACATGAAAATCATAGGCATCCCCAAGGGAGAAAAAGAAAATACACAAGGGTTGGATAAGCTATTTGAGGACAGAATAGAGGAAAATTTCCCAAGCCTTATAAAAATCTAGATATCCAGAGACAAGAAGCTCGAAGAACTCCGGGAAATTCATTACAAACAGGAAGACATCATGACACACAGTTATCAGACTGACCAAAATAACCACCAGAGAGGCCCTCCTATGAGCTGTAAGGCAAAAGAAGCAGGTAACCTACAAAGGAAAATCCATCAGAATAACGGCAGACTTCTTAACTGAGACCTTACAAGCAAGAAAAGACTGGGACCCCATCGTCACTCTTCTCAAACAGAATAATGCCCAGCCTAGAATCTTGTACCCTGCAAAACTAAGTTTCGTATACAAAGGAAAAATAAAGACCTTTTCAGACAATCAAAGACTGAGGGAATTCATCAAGAAAAGACCTGCCCTCCAGGAAGTACTCAAAACAGTGTTACACATAGATCAGCACAATAAACACTCACCAAAGTAAAATTATCCAAAACCTAAATGTCAAAGGCCAGATACCACACTGACTCAAGAGAGAAAAACAAAGCAACAAAGTTCAACTCAACAGGATGAACAGAAATCTCCTCCACTTATCAATTCTCTCAATAAATGTGACTGCCCACTACAGAGACATAGCCTGTCTAAATTGATAAATATACACAAGCCAAGTATCTACTGTCTTCAAGAAATACATCTAACCCACAAGGATGCATTCAGACTCAGGTGAAGGAATGGAAAACAATATTTCAAGCAAACAGAAGCCAAAATAAAACTGGCATGGCAGTTCTGATTTCAGATAACTTAGTCTTGAAATCAACAAAAGTAATGAAAGACAAGACGGTCAGTATATAATGGTGAAGGGTACAATTCAACAAGAAGACATAACAATTCTAAACATTTATGTACCTAACTCAAGTGCACCCAGATTCATAAAGCAAATTCTACTTCATCTAAGCAAAATGATAAACAGCAACACCATAATAGCCGGAGACTTCAACACCCCTGTGACAGAACAGGGCAGATCCTCCAAACAGAAAATAAACAAAGAAATGATGGACTTAAACAGAACTCTAGAAAAAATGGGCCTGACTGACATTTATAGAACATTCTACTTGAAAACTACTGAAGATATGTTTTTCTCATCAGCTTATGGGACGTTCTCTGAGATTGACCATATCGTAGGCCACAAAACATGTCTCAAAAAATTTTAAAAAATATACCACTCATCTTCTCAAATCACAGTGAAAAAAAATTATAAATCAACTCCAACAAAAACTCTCAGTTTCACCTTTTCCTCTGCCCATCCCCTCTTCCTTCACTCCCTCGCAGGTGCTTTCTCATGAACATTTCAAGTGAATCTCCTGCATATAAGAAAATCTCCACTGCAGTGCTATTCCCTGGAAAACCTGACTTGGAAAATAGATTATGAATATTTGCATTATGCTGTTAGCATCTAATGGAAACTTGAAAACTAGCAGGGTTAGGATATGTAGAGCTATGAAAGGAGGGTATTTCATGGCGTGAAGCACTGTAGCTGACATATCTATTAGATTAAATCATGTGCATAATGACAAAGGTTGATTGATTTACCAGAGTACACAGAGCACAAAGAATTGTTTGGACTGGAAAGAGATTGAGGAAAAAAATGTATATGTAGGTAAATGAAAGACATTAATGATTTTTAAATGAAACAGGACATAAGTTTTAGAAAGAATACTTCTATCTCTTTTGTTTAATTAAAAATAAAGTAAGAAAAATAATACATTCAAAATATAATTATACATATAAAACCACTTATCATTTTCTATGTATTCTACATGAGTAAGCCAATTAATATTTGATAGATCCTTAAATTAAATACTACCACATTTACTTAATTAATCAATTTCTGTTAAATTCTCTGTGGCAATTATTTTCAATACTAAATGTGGAAAAATAGCAAATAGCAATATTTGTGGAGTATCCCAAATCTTTAAGTACTAATATACTTTACCATATTGATATATGTTAATATATATATGGTCCACATTGGTATCTAATAGAGATATCTTGATGTATATTGATATCTGAAAGAATATTCTTTGAAATGGCAAAAATGTTAAAATTATACCAATTCTTACATGATAATTTATTCCTTCAGCAAATATTTATTGAATACTACCATATGCTGTACTGTGAGATCACAGAATGAAAGGAAAATAGAAATATCAAAAATAATTACAAGTGTGATTTGTTCTACAGAGGGGAAACAACAACTGTTCTGGAAATATGTGACTGGAAGGCCTACTTTAGGCCTAAGAGTGACAGATAAGTGGAAACATTTAGGTTGAGTAGACATTAGCCAAAAAAGGAAAAAGAAGAATGTTCCAGAAATGGGGAAGGAAGAACGTTTCATGCAAAGGGAATAGAATGTTTTCGGGCTTGGAGGAAAGAGAGCTGGGCACATTTAAGCATCTGAAACAAGCCCAAGGTGGCCAGAATAGACAGAGAACAGACATATGGTTCCTAGTAAACCAAGAGAAGGGGAAAGATCATGAAGGTCTGATAAACTATGTTAAAGTTTTTAAACTGTACTTGAGGGGTAAGGTGACGTTGACGTATTTTAAACAGGGTGGTGACAAGATCAGATTATCCTGTGGCTGCCAAGTGGAGAACCCACTCTGCAGCTGCCCCTGGACCAGGACAGACTGGATGAGGAAACGTCAATTAGGAGGCTAAAGCTCCCACTTAGAGGAGGCCTGGCAAGGGTGTGAGCCATGAGTTGGATAGAAGTAGCTTATCTTTGAAAGAAATTTAGGGGATTGAAATAAGATTTGGTGATTTAAGAGAAGTGTGTGAGAAAAAGAAAGAGTAACATGGTGATTCCTGGGTTAATGGTTTGGAAAAAGTTAACTCTAATATGTTACATTGTTTGGTTTTGTAAACTTTTAAAAAATTTGCATACTTAGAGGAATGGAAACATATTACTTTGCTTTTGGTGTAAAGTACTATGTATCATTTATAATTAACAAACCTGAAAGGACAGAATTTAGAAAAACATAATCTGACTTACCACAAACAGTATTGACTTGAAATGTAAGATAGCTTTTTCACAAGTATGTATGCAAATAAACTTATTGCCACAGAAGATTTTAAAAATGCCATCCATGCCCTTGGAATAGGCTGCCTGCAGATTCACAAATGTACGTTCCAACTTCAGATTATTTGAATCATAAAGTGGGTAAAGTGGCATAGATTTTAATTTAATTCAGATCGTGATACATTTTTTGAGCCATCCACTATGATATACATATGTTATATTAGACATACAGTTTATGTAATCTAGAGGAAAAAACATAAAGCAAAAGATGAAGGTTTCAGCTTGGGTTCCTTAGGTAACTAGCTGAGTAGGCCTCAGTTTCCCCTAAAATGGAGACTGCATTATCAAAATGATAGTAACATCCTAGTCACTTCTCAGTTTGCTGCAAGTTTCAATTATGAATGACTATTTGAGGATATATATATTTGTATAAAGATATGTATATATGTATGCACATACCTATATACATATACATATTAATGTAAATGTTATATGGCAACTCAAATTTTCCTAAGGATTCCATGTACATATTTTTTTGTTTTATTTTGTTTCTTGCATCCTGTATCCTGGTATTTATCTACCCATAGTTATATATCTTTGCTGGGTAGAAAATGTGGTATTTTGCTTCTGTCAGGGATATTTCACTCCAAACATAACCCTGATGAAACATGGAGGCATCAGGACATGCTGCCGAGTCTGGCATCTCCTAGTGTGTTCACTGTCTTGGGGGGCTCATGATTATGTCACGGGGTGTCCTTGTTTACCAAGCATGTCTGCAGGTTACAAGGACCCTAGGAATATGTATAAAGAAACTAGGCAAGAATGGTAAATATTTGATGTTCCATATGATCCTCCAAAATTGTCTCTAAGTTACTTTGCAATTTCAAGTATAGGAAAAGATCCTTCAGCCCCATAAACAGAGTGACATAAGTCTTAGGAAGTATATTTTTCATGTTTTTTCCAACTTATACTATCCATAGAGAAATAGCAAACCTTTACTTTTCAAAAACTTATTATCCAGTGGTAAATTATTCCCAACCTTTGATTCTTCTCTTTTATTTTTTTTTCCTCTTTGCTCTTTATATTTAATGTCCACTGGTATTTCTATATCAAGTGGGTAGGATGAAATCCAAACTAATTTTATTTGGTATTTTAAAAAAGATTTATGCTGGCAGCAATTTTTACTGTTAGTTTAAATGATATTTCAAAATCATTTGTGTATGTTTTTCCTGCTATCAATGCCCCATTAGCTTATTTTGTTTAGGATCTGCTACATCACCAAGAGATAAAGAATACAACCATGCATGCACATAATGACCATTCCTTACAACCTGGCCAGTACACATTTTTACCAAGGCTCTGTTTTCAAGGTTAATCTGAGGATAGATGAAAAAAAAGCTCAAAAGCCATGGAATTTTCCAAAGCAATCAAAAATCAGAGAGGTTAAATCTGGGTGAAATAACAAGGGGCTTTAGTTAAAGCGTTTATTTGCTTGAAATATTGACCTCTCAAGAATTGCTGACATCTTTGTGAGAGAAGGCTTCACTGATTAGGCATGCCAAGAGCTCATTAAGAATATAGCATAAAGAAGATAAATTACAAAGTCAAAAAGGTGAACAAGGTAAATGGAGGTCACAGCAAACTAAATGCAAATCCTCCAACTTATTGGTTTTTGTACCTTGTTCAATGTTAAGTGCACTGAGTCACTCAGTGGCAGATACAAGCGAGGGGTAAAGACATGGCTCGAGCAGCTATATGAATATTGATTGGGAATAATAATATAGCACCAGGTAGTCTAGTGCTGAATGATATTTTTGCTATGTAGTGATCATATTGATATGTAATATTTTTTCCATTTTCCTAGAAATAAAGTACTAAGACAGAAAATTAAGATTCTGATATAATTAGGAGATATTTTTGAGGCAGATGTGTGATTGAGGACAAGAAAAGCTCTTATTAAAAGATTTCTGAATACCAGTGGTTTGAACTTATGTATAGTAATATAAACTATATTTTTCTATCAAACTCCTATAGTATTTACCATTTGGAGATATTAAAAATAACAAGATCCACTATATTTACCTTGATCTTTAAAATCTTAAGTGATAATTGGATGTTGTGAGATATTAATACTGAGCTAACACACAGGATTGAACAGACTCGCAAGAATCAGATATATTACAGTTACCAAAAATACAGGTAAGCAAGGGGCACAGGAAAAAGAGAAAGAGTACGAGACATTCTGCATTGCTGCCAGGTCTTTTCTTCCTGAAGTGGAAATGCACATTCTGTCTCCAAGGAAGGTTTCACATGTTTACCTCTCACCGCAGGGGGTGTTTATGTTATGAAAAATCTCAATGTTTTCCCTAGAAAGTATAAACCTTCAAGACATTTTTCAGGGAGCTACTAACCATTAATCCATAAATACTAGGTTTATTTTAGTACAGTATTTCCTTAGCCTGGGATATCTTGCTAAAGGCTTTGGGTATATAAGAACTCTTACTCCTAGTAAACATTACTGGTTTATTTTATTACTAGTTTATTATACTAGAACTTGGAGTTCTAGGTAACAAGGACATTAGACATCCCACCCCCATCTGGGCCGCTCCCCTACATATACATCAGTAAACGGAGTGAATAGATTCTAGACCACCTGTTTCAACTCTTTTTTCCCCAAGTACTTATCAATGAGATGTACTGAGTTGGAATTTGAAAAAAAAAAAAAATTTCTTAAGCCATCTAAATATTCAGGTATATAATGAATTTTGGAAACCAAATAAACTTTAATTTAAAAATTTCAAGACCATGTGTACAATTTCTAGGAGATATAGAAAGCCTTCAGACTTAAAAGAATTAAATAATGGTGGAGGTAATGATGATGATACTGATAATAGTAATAAAGCTCTCACCCTATGTCAAGCACTCTTCCACATTGTTTACATGTATTATAATAGGAATCATAATAATCCTCTGGGGTAGGCACTATTATTTTTCCCATTTAGCATACACAGAAATTGAGGCATAGGGAAATTAAATGACTTAGCCAGGTTTACACAGCTAGTAGATTTAAATGACTTAGCCAGGTTTACACAGCTAGTAGAATCTGGTGCCATTGGTGAAATCCAGAAAGTATCACCTATACTCTGGATTGCTAAACCGTATATGAAAAGAGCACAGACATATCAAATCCAATAGGCTTTTTATCAATAAATTATTTATAATTTATTAATAATAATTGTACTATTATAATAAATTAATATTTATCAATTTATGTATTAATAATAAATAATATGTATTATACAATTTTATATTATATAATTATAATATTGATATATATTAATATTAAATAATAATATCTTATTATTATTACAAAAATAAAATAGAATATATATTGAAATTAATGATTAAGGTAGAAAAACATCAATTGACAATAGTGTACTGAATTTCTATCATGAAATTAGCATCCAGTGATGGGCAAAAAGGCATAGATGAAGTAAGAGATACAATAACATAATACCAGCCCCAAGAAAAGACAAGAAATGGAGTTACAGGTTATGGCAAGTGAAATACATTTAAATATTAACATCATAGAGGTGATAATTGAAGCAGTTTACAAACTGAGATTATTTGTTGTCCAAATAAATGTTATTAATAAGCAAAAATTTTGAGTTAGACATACTTTAGCATTGAAGTGACTCAGAATGTGATTTTCATTTGTAAAATCCTAAAAAATATGAAGGCTGATAAACTTAACTGAGAAAAGAATAAGAAAGAAAGAAGTGTGACCTACATTGCCATGTGTTGGAAAGTGAACATCTGTCACGTTGAGGAAAGATGAAGCTTGGAAAGTCCCAATGAGTCTCAACATCCAACACTACTAGTTAAGAACAAAAAGAGATCTCAAGCCTAAGTTAGCTTTCTTTTACTTTTAATTTGGAAAATATATTTAAATAACGAGGAAAAATAAACCTCTAATAATTTCAAAACCACGGATTTTAAGATTCTCAGGTATAATTTTAGATCAAATTTGAATGGAATTTTGCTGAAGCAAAGAATATTATTGAAACTTGTCTCCAGAGTAGAGTGTATGCTGTCCAGAAGCATCTTGTTTTCTGACTAATGGACCCATGCAAGTCACAAGGTATGGTGGCAAAAACTCTAGCCTGGAACTTAGTCTCAGCTCTATCATGGTGTCATTTTCAGCAGCTGTTTGACTCTTTGGGTCTAAATTTCTTTGTCTATATGACAAATAGGTGAAATCGAATTAAGTGATTTCCAAGATTACTTTCAACTGTGCTCCATTTTATGCTGTGTACCTATTTAAAAATAGCCTGTCAATAATTGCATGCTTGAAATATTTATTTTATAGATGGAAGTAGAGTTCCTAGAACTTTCTCTTATGTTTTATTATTATATTTTTACTCCTGAAATTCTACATCAGTATCTGTTCTCTTTTTTTAGGGTGGAGTTAGTGGGTTGACTGGAGAGCTAGAGTTCGGAGAAAATGGAGGCAATCCCAATGTCCACTTCGAAATTCTTGGAACGAACTATGGAGAAGAGCTTGGCAGAGGTGTTCGCAAAGTAAGCCCAGACACTGATAAATATGCTTTTTCCAATACTGTGATTTTGCTTGATTGTTCTCTGGGAAACATAATCACAGGACACATTAAAGTCTGCATTGTAGTTTGACAGAGAAAGGAGAAAGAATTAGGCATTGATATGACGTTAAATACTTAACCAAAAGTATTCAGCAACAAATTCTACACATGCCTTAGAATCATTAAAGGGAAAATAGTAATTTGATATTTGCCTAGGGAAATGACATCATATTTCATTCATAATAATAATTTTTATAAAATAGTAAATTTAACATATATACAGTGTGTAGTTCCTTGGTTTTAACTTTTAATATACATAGAATCAGAACAACTTGGATAAATTTCATATAGTTAGAAAGAAAGTCTACTGTAAAATATGACATTTCAAGCTCTATATGTGTCATGTAATAAGTAGAAAATAGTTGGCAGAAAATGTGCTCTTGTTATATACTAAAAATCTCATGTAAGAAGCAGGTAAGTGTCGATAAAGGATGTTTCATGAAATACAGGGACAATTCCTTCCTCAAGGAGAAATGTTAATATAAAAGCCCTTGGCAAATGGATTTCCTGTAGTTTGGATTTGCTGTTTTTATATATTTCTAGTAGGGAAAAACCTAAGGAAAATGAATGTGTATACAGAGCGGATAACTATAAATTTCACCGCATTGGGGGTAAGAGGTTCCTCAGTCAGTTTCTTTCCAGTGCTGGGATGTAAGATGCAGGAAACCCAGATGAAATGAAGTCAGGAGTTATTCTTATCAGCAATGAAAATTTCTCAGTGAATTTATACTAAAGGGGTGGAGGCTATCTTAATGTGTTTTTAATTTCTGTTTTATACACAATGATAGTTTAGTGAATTATTTTAAAGGAAACAACCACTGCTATGGTCAAGAAATAGAACACACCAAACATTCTAACCACCCCCATATGCTTCTCCCTGACTACATGCCAGACCTCCCTCCTTAGGTAGTGTAATCTAGAATCTGAATTTTATGATACCTTTTATTTTACATTTTAAATACAATTTTATAAATTTTTTGCATTTTTATATAATTGTGTTTTGCAAATATTTCGCCTTATGAATGGACACGATAGTGCATATATTCTTTTTCTTGCTTCTTGTGTTCGACATGACACAAATGTAATCCTTGTTACATGTAGTTGCAGCTTATTCGTTTATATTGATGTGTTATTTTCTATTGTATGAATGTTTCACAGGCTGCTGCAGTTTGTTTCCATTTTTAGACTGTTATAAGCGATGCTGTCACAAATACTCTTGGACATACATCTCAGATATACACTCTTGTGTTTGTGCATGTATTTCTGTAGACTTTGTATCCAGAAATAGAGTGGAATGTATTGAACTCCACTACATAACATCAAACCCATTTTCATAGAGATTTACCAATTTACATACTACCAGCAGTGCAGGCAAATTCTATTGCCTCACATTCTAACTAAATATTGGATTTGTAAGACTTTTAATTTTTTATTGATTTACTGGGTATATAATGATTTAACCTTACGATTTCAATTTACCTTTCCTGATTATAAAAAAGTTCTGTATCTTTTTCTACTCTTTTTGGCTCTTCAGATTTCTCTTTGAGTTAATTTCACATTCAAGAGTTTCGGCCATTTGGGCTGCAAAGTGGGGACTGTCTTTTGCTTTTCATGATTGATTTCTAGGAGTTACCCGTATATCCTGAATATTTGTCTTTTTGTTACTTAATTATGTTGCAAATACTGTTTTCCTCTATGTGGATTTTATTTGCATGCCATTTAAAGTATCTTTAAATTTAGTAGAATTATACATTTTCTTTCTTATGATTATTGCTATTTAGTCTTGTTCAAAAAATCATTCCCTACCTCCCAAAGTAATAAAGATATTATGCTCAGTTATGTTCCAAAGGTTTTATAACTCTGCCTTTTAAATTAATATCTTTTGTCTACCTGGACATTTTCTTTAATATATGGGATGAGAAAAGAGTAAAATTTTAGTCTTCATACAGTATCTGGTTTTTTTTTTTAATTGAATGTAGCTTAAATACAACAAAACATATAAATTCTAAGTGTACAGTGGGTTTCAGTAATTTGCATTCACTAATGTGATCACCACCCAGGTCAAATTACAGAACATTTCCCACACCTAGAAAGTCCCATCTTTCCGGTTTCCATTCTTAGAAACACATACAGTTTGCTTGTTCTGGAAGTTCATATAAAGGAATAATGTAGTACATACTCATGTCTTCTTTCTCACAACATGTTTTTTAAGATATATTCTTCTTTTTGTGTATCAATAGTTTTATTTATTTTTCTAAAATTTATATTGCTGAGTGGTATTACAGTCTATGAATATATGACATCTTTGAAAATTTCATTTTCTGTTTGTCGCTGTGGGGATAACATCGATATTTTATAATGGTTTTATATTTAACTCTCTTGCTCAAATTTTTAACTCTAATAACTTATTTGTAGATTCTTGTGAATTTTCTGCAAATCATCTTATCATCTGCAGTTAATGAAAGTTTTTGTCTCTTCCTTTGTAAATTTACATTTTTCGTTTTTTCTTGCCTTAGTGCACTGATTAGGACTTCTAGGACAATGTTAAATGGAAGTAATAGTAGTAATGCATTGTTGAATCATGATCAATGTCAGAGAAAAAAATTTTAAAATTATACTACAAAATATAATTTTTTAGTTTTCTTTTTTATTATCTTGTATCAGATTAAGGAATCTCCATAAATTCCTAATATATATATAGATGTAATTTGATATAAAAATTAGGTTTATTTAAAATTATAATTATGTTTACATTAATGTTTTTGACTGAGGTTGCCTAAAATTGTTCTTTCTGTTGGATTTTTATGCTAAGGTTTTCCCTGCCTAACCTAAATGAGTTAGTAATGTGAAGCATCCAAGAATAGTGCTTGGTACATCAAAAGATGTTGCAATTAATTGTGATTAATGAAAGAAATCTCAGTAGAATGTAAATGCCATATGTTTAAATAGCAATAGTAGAAAAGTAGAAGGGAAGGTGAAGAAGGTCATATATTTGGGTGGTGGTAATGAAATGGCTTTGTGTAGTTGAGGGAGAAGTTTTAGAATGTAAGAGACTTCAGTATATTTGCATGCTCACAGTCCAAGCCAGTGGAGAGGAAGAAAATGAAGATAAAGGAAAGAAAGGTGATCATTTACAGAAATCCAGGAGAAAGAAAGAGAGGATCGGATTGAGCATTAGATGGAGTTTTTAACCTTAGGCATGAGGGACATCATTTTCCAGAGTGATGAGGGGGAGAGAGTAAGGAAAGATTGATGTGTGTGCAAGTCTTCGTGTTTGGTGTTAGGAAGTTAAAGGAAGTGTGAAGAAATAGATTGTCTTTTCTTGGGGAAGTGGGAGGTGAGATTATCTGCTAAAAGGGAAAAAGTAACAGAAGACATTGACGAAAATGAGGCTGTAGATCTAAAGGCAGTGAAGAAGTTTTGAAATAGCTGCTGTGGCAAACTGGAGAAAGCTGACTAGGGAACATGAAAGAGGCCAGGCAGGGCTGCTGGTTCATTTGAGGTTGGAGATCTAGAATTCACTGTTGCGCTAATCTGCACAGTTGTGTATGTTTGCCCAGCAGCATTCAGCAGACTGACATAATTTGAATTAACGTAGGCTTGGGGCTTCATGAGGTTGTTTTTGTTTTCTGTTGTGTTGTTTTGGTTTGATAGCAGGACAATGAGCAACAGTGAGGTTAAGGATGTTGGCAAGAGCATGGTTGGAGTGACAGAGCATAAAATCTAAATTGGATGTGGGTAACAATGAAGGCAGGAGGCAGCTCAGCAACAGAGAGGAAGTATGGCTCAAGAGCGTAACGTATTTTCAGCACGTCTGATGAACCTGTGTAATAATATGAATTAAATGAGAGAGGTTTGGAGCCAAACAATTTATGTCTGGGGACAGAGACATAATCGGAATTCATGATTCCAGGTGTGGATGGGTTCCAGGCACTCACCAAGTAATGCTTGTGAGGATGGCACAAGAGGCCTTTATTTAGCCTTCTAAGACCAATGCGGTTTAATGTAGTTCTAAGATCAAAGTAGTTTCTTCACTCTGGTCTGAATTCAAAGTCCATAATTTGTTATTTCTGCCATTAAGGTGACAATGAATCATATACATTGGTTAGCTTATGTATCCTTTATTCTTAAGTAATATTAAATAACTCCTGAAATTATTTAATTGTTTATATTTCTATGCTCCAAATCCCAAACTGGATTGAAATTCTCCTATAAACTGGCATTATATAAATATTATCTGAAAGACACTATAAATATTTACTTGATGGTGCCTTATACGTTGTTGACACTCAAAAAATTTTCATATCGTTTTAAAAATTTTAAGCTTTCTTAATTCTTAAATATTTGTTTTTACAACTCGAATGTTTTTCTACTAATTGGCAATTTTAATTAATTACCGAATTTATAAAACTTCAAATCTAGCTCTCAATTAATTTTAAGACTATTATGAATTAGTTTGTAGATTGCCAACTTAATTTATCAATGGGACAGTTCCTTTGTATAAGCATTGACACATATAATAATGTTTTCAAAGACACTTATCAAGGAAAAACATTGCTATGCAAATAATTGCAGTACAGATTTCCTAGATGCATGTCCAAAATTAAAGTTCCACTCCCGGTTTCTCCATGTCTCAGAAAGAGTAAATGACTTTCCAATTGATGAACTGTCAAGTTGTCAGTCTTTATTCTGCTGCCAGTGGCTAAGTGTATACAATGCCCAAAGCCTTATCACCTTGAGCAGGGATACTGTCAGATCTCATAAACGAAGCAGGGTTGTGTCTGCTCGGGATTCGAATGTGAAATGTACCAAGGATTCACAGTCCCAAATTTTGGACTAGTCTCTGCCATCCTGGCATTGTATGAATGAAGGTTTCATTTTTCTGAATTTGACGAGAATGTGAAAAGCGTTATTTAATTTTCACTGCTGATGATCAAAATGAAGAGCTCTCCTGCTTTGATATTTTGTACATGTTTTTTTCACTTTGATGTAAGATGGTGTTTGATTCAATAGATGGTATATTCAAGGTGTTAGCACATTGTTATGTTTCTTGAAGATAAATTCAAGCAAAACTCAAAGCCAAATTTTGAAATCATTAAGATTTTCTGTATCCTTAACCTTTGCCCAAGAATATGGTTATATTTGTTTCTGTTCACTACAATACAGAATTTCTAAGAAAAAAATTAATTTGAGTAATACCATTCTCTCAAATCATCTAAAATTAAATTTATTTTAAGAAGAAATAAAAAGTAAAGATTAAATTAACGAACTCTACTTTTAAAGAATCAATGTGTGTTTTTCTTAGAAAAATTCTACATAATAGCTTTTTCGCTTATCTGCATTTTCTTTGTTTTGTTAGGTTTACCAGTGCTATTCACATTTTATTGTGAATACTGAATTTCAGCATTAAAATTTAATACTGTAGATTTAATGTCTTTGAACTTTATCACAAACAGGAAAATAAGGCTAGGAAAAGTAGATTAAAGTTGGTTTCATAACCAATCTTAATTGCATAGTAATGCTTAGTATCTTCATAAAAGTGTTTTCTCATAAATTAATGAAATAAAATGGTACAGCAGAGATATTTTAGCTACTAGGTACAATGGTTTCTCAGATATACTTGGAATCTTTCCTCAGGTTTTACAACTTTAAATTCACAAATATAAAATCTACTGCTTTGCATTTTGGAGCAAACCTAATGTACTATTTTTGCAAAGGATATTATAAAACAGTGCTATTAGCTCATTTTAAATGAACTGAAATCTTTTACTGCCTTCACTTAGAAGGAGGAAAGAACTGCATTGCCTTCAAATGGGCCATGATTAAATATTATACTGGTATCTTCGACATGTATTTGTACACTGATTTTGGAATATCTAAAATGAATTCACTTTTTTGCATTACCCTGCTTTTATGTTTTTCTTTATAGTACTTTTTACAAACCGAAATTATACATATACATATAATCCTATTATATGTGTATAGGTATATGTAAATATAATTGATTACTTTTTTATAGTCTGTTTTCCCATTACAGTGTAGCTCCATGAGACAAGAACTTTTGTTTGTTCCCTTTTACATCCCCTGATGCATGGCATATACTAGATGCTCATTAAGTAGTCAATGAATGAATACATGTACGTCATGACATAAGAATATACAAGATTCTTTTCTGCCTCTGTAAGTTTAGCAGCCATGTTTTTCCTTTATTCAAGTGAAAAATAATACGTATTTGCACTTAAATTATTAGAATGTTAGTGTGTGATTATACTCTTTCCATCTTTGTACTCTCATTGCCTATCAGAGTGGGACACGTGGTAACCAAAAATATAATCAATGATTTCAATTGTTATTAAGATATACGTGTAATTTGTTAGTAAGAATTCATAGAGAATAAGGAAATAGTGTGACGTTTGATTATTCTAAGCAACATAAAGACCCATAAAAGTACAAGTTCATTAGGACTATTGGTATTTGTACTTCAAGATTATTTTCTAACAACGAGGATGGATTTAATATGCTATAGTGGAAAAAAGTCTGTTGTAGCCTTTGCTGTCAGGCACACCTGGGTTGAAATATTGACTGTGTCACTTACTGGATTGTGTCATCTTTGAACTTCTAAACAAAGTGAGTTTCAATTTCTTTATCTGTAAAATGTGAATAATATTACTAATACTTATCTCTCAGGACTGTTGTAAAGTTTCAGTGAAATTATGTTTGTATGGTACGTAATGAGGGATAATTAAAATAATGCCTGTTTGCAAATGGATAGTACATTATGTAATTAATTTTCAAGCCAACACAAGAAATACAAAGTCTAGTTGCTAGTCTGACAAGAAATTTCTATATGAGGTGGAGAAAATAACTTTATTTTAGGTGTGATCGACAGAACATTGTACATGACAATCACAGTGATAGCGTGAAAGACTAGTCTTTTTGTTTCATTTAATGTTCTTTCTGACTCCAAAATTCTGTAAGTTTCTTCATCAAGGATTGGGAAATACAGTAACTACAATTGTATGGCAATCTAATAGTAGAAACTGGTGGTAAACCTAGCCCACATAAACCCAGTCTTTATAATTTAAGCCCATAATTGGAAAATCTGCCATTTTTATTTACTGTCATATTTCTAGCAATGCATTTATGTCTTGGAAGGTTTATATAATACAGAGAATCTAGAAAATGCTGTGAATTGACAATATGTTGTGAACACAACAGCTTTTATTTTTCTCCTATCTTCTTTTATGTGTAATATACAATCATGATGATTTACCTCCATCAGCTTTTATTCTGATGTGTCTTCAGAAAATACATTGTGCTATAAAGTCATGTGATTGATATTCAGTGTAATATGTTATAAAATGTCCATTGTGTTAGACTCTCAAAATTATTGATCCCAGCAGTCTCTTGATGTGCAGGGGAGCTCTGCACTCTTGAGAAGTATATACTGTGGACCAGATTATTTCTGCTTCTCAGTGAGCCCATCTGCTATCACTGAGTGGAGAAAATAACAGATTTATCTGCTGATGTTTAGGGTTACCCTGACTTTCTGAAAGAGTTAGGTGCTCCGAGGATTGAGATAACCTCTGAAGGAGTTCTACTTCAGGTAATCAGCATTCACTGCCTCTTGGAGAGAAAAGGAGCTATCTCTGCTGGTGATTTGGATGATACAGACCTCTCCTGATAGAGTACAATTCCAAGTCCAAGTTTTAGTGGGAATAGAAATAACAACTTTTATGGAAGAACTATAAAATTTGAACTGTTTACTTTGTGTAATGCTGAATTTTATGTGGTCCCTTGACTGGGCTAAGGGATGTCAAGATAGCCGGTAAAATATTATTTCTGGGTATGTCTGCAGGCTGTTTGCAGAAAATATTAGCATTTGAAATGGTAGACTAAGTAAAGAAGATGGCTCTCACCACAGTGGGTGGACATCATCTAATCTGTTGAGGACCTGAATAGAAGAAAAAGGTATAGAAAGGGTGAATTTGCTACATGTTCAAGCTAGGACATCTATGTTCTCCTGCCCTGAAACGTGGTTGCTTCTGGTTCTCAGGCCTTCAGACTCCAACTGGGAATCACACCAGAGGCCCCTCAGTTTTGGAGCATTAAACTGAGACTGATACTTATACCACTGTCTACCTTGGTTCTTAGGCCCTTGGGTCTGGACTGGAATAAAAAACCCACATTTCTGGTTCTCTAGTTTGCAGACAGCTGATCTAGGGACTTATTAGCCACTGTAACTGTGTGAAGCAATCACTCATAATGAATCTCTTTACATGGTACATATTTATATTTATACATACCAATGGGTTTATACATACATACTTATATATATGTATGTGTGTATGTACATATATACATATATATATATAAATATATTTCTGCTTTTCTGGAGAACCCTAATACATTTGGTAGAGATCATATTACCACTTTAGAGGAAAAAGCTAATTGTGAAGGAAGTAGTTGCTACTGGCAAGCAGATTCTCAGAGAAAGTTTACAGACATGTATGTGCTCCTACAGAGGTTCAGAGAGTCTGTGGTATCATCTCTAGTCCACATGCTCAGGGTTGGTTGGTTAAGAGTTCAAAACTAGACATGATAGCAGGCAAAGTTTAGTTTCCTTTCTCCTCTACTAGACAGAACCCACAGCGGTCTGTCTCAAAAAAAAACCTTGTGTCCCACAGTGGGACACAATGGAATCTGCATCACCCCAGCCTCTGACAGACAGACACAAGGACACACGCACACACACGCACACACACACGACACCAATGAATTCATCCATGTGATGTGGCGGTACTGACCATCCACTGAACAACCTCTTTCCTATTTTCAGCTACAAATGGTAAGTAATGTCAAGGGCCTAGTACTAGGGTAATAATTATTAAATGAATTTATATTAGAAATATGGAGAATTCGGAAACATTTGCTCATGTAGGTACTCCTCTGTTGAGGTTTCACTGTCCTGATTGAATTTTAAGTGACAGATATCAAAGGATTTCAAAGAAGTTGCGTGAGTGGGCTGGCAGTGGCAGGAAAGGGTCAAACAATAAGCCATTTATCTCTGTGTGTGGAACCCCCCACAGGCGAATTGATTATACAGTGGCATTCGTGGTATAGTCGGTTCAGTTGAATCATGATCCCAGGGTCTTGTCATTGTACCTCAAATTCTCTGCTTTCTCCCACCTCTGAATTTCTCTGTAGTCTGTTCAAGTATCCGATTAAATATCTCTCTTTTTCTCTTAGGCCTGTTTGGAGTCCTCAAGGAGATTTAAATTCTTTTAGCAGGAACTGGGTTTTACATGATTGGAATGGCTATAAAAACTTGAATAGTTTTGGGCATTAATCTCACAAAATTTGCCAACAACTTTCATAACTTGTTTGGCAAGGGAATGTCTCTCATTCAAACTAGTGAATGTTATGTCCACGTCAGGATGAATAATTGGAATTGTAATCATGACTTTTGGTTACTGCTGCTTGTATTGCCTCCTTCTTGTCTTTTTTTTTCTTTATGGAGTATTTTATTTTTCTTCTGCACCAGGACACCTGACCCACCAGAGCTATTTAGACACCAACTGACTTTAGTCCTAAATCAGTTGTTTTATAGTGACTGAAAAATGTTTGATATCTGTTCATTTGTTTTTAGTAGAAACTATGGTATTAAAAAAACCTTCTGGCAACTTTAGGATGGCTGGGATGTGTGCTGTCACCCCTTTTAAATTTCTGCTATTAATTTGGATACTGTTTACTCCAAGGTTTATTTTTTGACAGAAAGGCGGTATATTGCGATAAAAATAGACAACACATATTGTTTCAGTTCCAGAGAGAAAAATAATTGGTTTTTATGCTAAAAACTGTGCCAAAGACAGGAACATGCTGTTTGGAAACTGGCCATCATACCTCAAAGCATGGAGACTATTAAAACCTGGTTTAAAATGGACAGCATGTTTCTCATTATATTCCTGGTTTTTGAGGGGAGGATACTCAAAAAATGTACAGTATTTTTACTGAGTTTTTAAACCTGTACTCACTGTTAATGTATTGATGTCCTTATTTAGCTGTTGGCAAATATTTCTGAAAATTGAGATGGTCCCCCTTTAATCATGCCGCCTTGGACAGGGTGTGGTCTCTGTGACCTTGCGTACAATAAGCATTTAATTCTGGCTATGAGAAATGAAATCAAATAACGTTCATTTTCTCCACATTAGTTGTATAGTTGTGTGTTTTAATGTTTCATAGGTAAAATTCTTGGTGTATTTTGAGGGAAGAAAATATTCTCAAAGTTTATCAGAAGTAAGCAAGTAATTGAGACTTTGGTGACAAAAGTTTTTTGCTTGTGATTTGAAGTAGCATCTCCTCTCTAGAACTAGTATTCTATGATTCTTTCACTCCAGTACCACCTTGCATTAAAAAATAATTCTGAAGCACTACTTTTTAAATGGCAAAACAGTTATTTTATTTATTTTCAGATATTATCTATGACACGAGATTATACAATTTATATCTTATGTTTTTTTCAACAGGACTATACCATGCCAAAATAACTTGTAACCATGTTTGTAAATTTTTCAATTTTAGACTAGGATAAAAGTATCTAAATTGATTTTATAGTATGACAATTTTACATATAATAATAAAACTCAAAATTCTTGCCATAACCAAAATTTTAATATATGAAATGTGTCTTCAGATTATCTCCTTTGGTAAAGGTTTAAAAGTAAAAACTCTGAAAATAAAATCCTTAACAATTATAGATTTATTAGTTATAATTTTCAAAAAAGAATATCAGATAATTTTTCTCATAAAATTTAGGGTTTACTTAGATTTTAATGATTAATAATTAATGTAAAATAATTTATGGTTAAAGATTTCCATATTTTCAAAAAGATCTTAAAAAACATAAATGTCCACATTGTTTCTAACCTGGGATTCCTGGGATTAGCAATCATGCTGAAACCCAAATATTTACTAACTATTAAATAAGAATATAAATGATGGAAGAACTAAAAAAGAAAATTAAAAAAAAACCATGTCTGTAGCTTCTATAGTAACTTAAATCAACAAATATATAAAATCTCAAATTTTATCAATATTTTGTCAAATTCCAAAGAATTCTGGAGGACATGTTTTCAAGGTGATGATGGTCAAATATTTTTATTTCAAAATAAAGCCTTATTATTAGTTTGTATAGTATAATTACTATCACTTATTATGTTATGCAATTTAACATTGTTTATATATATTCCCTGAGTTATACTACATTCCCTGCTTCTTTTCCCTACACTTTTTGTTGAAGCTACAAATGTTATTTTAAGAAATTGTTATTATGTTTAAATTGTTAGCATTGCCACTAGGGCCTTAAATGTCTTTTTAGTAAATCTCTATGGATTTAATAGATAATCTCTCAAAGTTTGTATAGAGTTCTTTCCAATATGCAAAATAAATGTTTGGAAATGGAAATGCTCTTTTGAGAAATTAAAAGCACTTTTATTAATGATAGTAATTCAGATGCAATAGAAGGCTTTTATATTTATTGGCAGTGAACTTTGATTTTTAAAAATTCAGCAAATATACATTTTCAGGGTTATTAAACTCCATTGTAACAGCAAAATAGCATTTCTGAATTTTTTTTAATAATCAAAAGTTATAAATGAACCTCATTTTTTAACATAATCCCATAAACATCTTAGATTAATAGAAACTGTGCTTTGAAATATTTAATTTAAATGTCTAAATATTTAGTGTAAAATGAATCCATCTAGCTGAATATAACCACCCTGAGTCAGTCACATGATGCTCATGAAGAGAAAAGCATGTATCTACTGAAAATGTTTTCAAGCAAAATTTAATCAGAACCTATGGAAGGTTTTATTACTCTGGAGTGCCCGAAAAAAAATAGTTTTGTGGTTTTAAATGGAAATGTATTTGAAATGCTTTGCTTGAGAATTTTTTCTTTTGATTCTTTCAAGGTTGATATGAATCTATATCGGGGAGATGAGAAATCTTTCAGTCCCTGTCTCTTGCATTTTAGAATGTCTGATTGTAGCCATTTAGAGCAATAATACGATTTGAAGAAGTGCACTTTCATTAAACAGGAGACAATGTCTTCTTAGGATTGTGGAAAAAGCAGCTTCTTTCTTCCTGTCATGTAGAAAGTATTGTATTAGCTTTTTCCCTCCAGTGAAAATCAGAAACCGGGTAAATATTTTTGGCACAAAGTAATTACAATGAAGGGATTGGGTTCTCATCACATGTGATTTTTATTTGTCTAAAATCGTAATAATTTTTGTTTCATCTTCTTTCCCTTTCTGTGATTCCAGCATTCTCAATCTCTTACAAACCAACAAATAAAAAATTCTGGTTTCCTAAATACCATTTCCATTCTAATTGTTTTATTGATGTTAGATAAATTAATTCTACAATAGTCTCTTCTATATATTTTTGTGTCTTATAATCACATTAGTTGTATCTACTTTAGAAACACATGAATATTTCATTTATTCTTATACATACCCCAGTTTTTCTAAGTAGGGAATATTTTTTTTGTCCATCCCAAACATTTCTAAAGGACCATAAAATGAAGAAAAACTTAGCAATCATTTGCTGGAACATCTCCATCTTACGTATATTATAGTTTTCATGGGAAGGGATTAGTTCTCTCAGGCGTGGGTTGTTATAAAGCCAGGATGCCCCTCAGACCTTGTGTCTTTGCACATGTCCATCTCCCCTTTGACCTTCTGCCATGTTCTAACACAACATGGAAGCCCTCACCAGAAGCTGCGCAGGCGCCAGTGTAGCGCTGCTTGAACTCCCCAGACTGCAGAACCATGAGCTAAATAAACCTTTTTTCTGTATAAATTACCCAGCCTTAGGTATTCTGTGAAAGCAACACAAAATGAACAAAAACACATTGTAAGTATGGAACCAATCTTTAAATACATTTATAGTTATTGTTTTATAGTTATTTTATAGCTTATTAAATTCCAAGAAAAAAATCCATTTAAAATCACATATAAAAAATTTCTCCCATTTTCATATAACATAACACCAATTCTATCATGATTTTCTCTTGAAAATCCCAGCTACTAAAATATGAAAATTTTTAGCTCCATTCCATCCTACTCTTTTGACTTTCTCTTAGAATGTTTTATGTAATACTTAATTTTTGGCCTTATTTTTTTTCCTTTCACTATCCACATTTTATTTTTTACAGTAGAGGTAATATTTCCATTTATTTCTTCAAGGCCTTTTTTATCTTTTTTTAGAATGACAGCCACATTTTATCTCACTATGAACTTGATATTAAGTTTTATTTTACTGTTGTTAACAGAAGTATATTTTGATTAAAAATAAATTGGTGCACTTCAGAAATGAGTTGAAATTTCCAATAGAAGTATTTTCATAAATCATTTTTAGTTAGATAAATAATCCTAGCCAAAGTGTGTTTTGTTGTTGTTGTTGTTCATTTGTTTGCTGTTCTGGTCGCAATCTAATCATACGCAGACGAAAATCTGATGGGGCTGTTATCCCAGTCCCCTTTTTTTCAAGAAAGGATTTGGGTGAATCATAGCATACCAAGGTTAGCGCTGTATTGAAGGACAAAAGTCACAGGTTTCTTGAAAAGCATATAGCATCATCAAACAGTTTTGAGTGCTATTATAGAGAAATATGATAGATCAATAGACATAGACGTAGATAATAGAAAGATGGTAGATGATACGAATATAGACATCATCCACTGGAGAGCAGGAAGATAAACAATCACAAAAGCAACATAGACCAAAAACATACTATATTAATAATATGTACTAGAGAGAAATGGGTTCGACGTTTGTAGATGAGTTATTCTATACTGCATGCTGTAGTTTCATGAGTTCAGAAATGACACACAAAAAATTCTGACACTGCTTCAGATCTTATGCTTAAGGAATGTCATAACATAAGATATAGAAATCTAAAGTTATTCAGAACATTAGATGATGGTGCCATACTTTATGCTGACTGTATAATTTTATTAAAGCATCTAATTTGAATATAATTTGCTTATTTTTTGGTGCATGTGGTACCAAAGGAGGCTTGGGAAAATAAAATATATATTACAAATATTACTATGAGTAATAAGGAATTAGTAAATAAGGGCTGGGCGCAGTGGCTCACACCTGTAATCCCAGCACTCTGGGAGGCCGAGGCAGGAGGATCGCTTGAGCCCAGGAGTTTGAGACCAACCTGAGCAAGAGTGAAACCCCGTCTCTGCTAAAAATAGAAAAATTAGCCGGGCTTGGTGGCTCATGCCTGTAGTCCCCGCTACTCAGGATGCTGAGGCAGGAGAATCTCTTGAGCCCAGGACTCTGAGGTTGCTGTGAGCTAGGCTGATGCCACAGCACTCCAGCCCAGGTGACAGAGCAAGACTCTGTCTCCAAAAAAAAAAAAAAAAAAGCATTACTAAATAAATAATAAATCAGAACAAAGCCAATGCCTAATAGAGGAAACCTAAGAAACAAAAATATAGAAGTATACTAAAGTCATCTAACATAGTTACTATACTTAAGCTTAAGAATCTGGTTCCAGTAGTTTAGAAGCCATACAAAAACTTGCTCAGTTACATACTTCTTATTATTAGGAGGATAAAACAGACCAGTCCCTCTTCTTAGCATTTCTTTTTAAAATCAGAGTCCCACATAGGACTTCACCCTCCTCAATAGCTTTGTAAATCAAGTGCAAATATGGCTGTTTTGAAATAATCTTTTCATAAAAGCTGAGAACATAACTGTGAATACCAAAGAAGACAATTATAGAGAATATTAAACAGTGTGGTCCAAATACTGAATCTTTATGATTTCTAGGCTAATTCAAGAAAAGAACATAAAATAACTTGAAATTTGGATATTTGTCAAATAATTACACATATATATTTCCCACTGTTATTTACAGGGAATTTTATATCATTTATTTTTATCTAATTATAAAAGAATTACCAACTCCTTATAAATAAATTAGGGAAAAAAAAAGAAAAATCATTCATATTCTTACTACCTTGAATAAAATCCCTGTTAATATTTTGGTGATTTTCCCTTATTTTACAAAAAAATTACAACTATAGGGTTGTATTTAGTTATTACTTCAGTTATGCAAATATCCTAATAATTTATATCATCTCATATTTTTGTATGGTATTTTGTAAAGAACTAAATGGATATTTTGCTCCAAAATAGCTGAATAATTTTCTATATATTGAAAAATCTACTCCATTCCTTTGATTTGTGATGCCTTAAATATGCAAAATGGATTAAATAGATAAATTGACTTGCTTTCATGTGTTTGTTTGTCAATTCAGTTTCATTTGCCTTATAATTAGTAAATCATCTTCTCAGAGTATAGCTGAAGGTCTTGATTTTCAAATGTTGCAGATTTTTTATTTTCTTATCTTTCTTTTTAGGTATTGATGTGAGTCATTTGAAAAGGCAGTGTCAGAAACAACTATTCATACAAAAACCTTTGTAAAAAGCCAACCATGTTATCCTTCGAAAGCAGGCCACTACTGGTTTTGACAATGACTCTACATCATTATAGGGAACTATGCTTATCTTAATTGCTATGAAATGGAAGCATAAAAGTCAGCAGAAAGTGGTTTCATGTCATTGAAATGAATTTGTTTGTTTTACGGCAGTTCAGAAAAGAGTCCCGTTTTGTGTTGCTTACAATTATTATCTTATCTGTGATGACCATTCTTGCTGAACTTGTCTTTTGCAATGTTATGGAAATTCAGGTTACGTTCAGGCAGCTAATGACAGGGAGTTTATGTTGAACTCAAGTTTAGCACAGGAAGAGTTTTTGTCCACAAATTCAAAGACTTAGTAGTGGTCATTGAAATGTTCAAACAAAATGTTATTATTTTGGGCTTATTTATAACTTTGACCAAATACAATATTGAATGCAACGCCTCCAATTATTCTTCATTAAAGATTGCACTAATAACTCAATAGTTTAGGTAATTTATAGGAAGGTAATATTTCTGTCACCTTAAGGAAGTTGACTTCTTTATTTGACTTAGATTATATCATCATTTTGTCTGAGTAAGGTCGTAACAAAATTATGGTTAACAAGGTGAAGATTAGATTCTTTTAGGATTTAAACAGTGGCAAAATAATCTTAATTGTTGTTTCAGTGTAAGCTTTCTAGTGAAACAAGCTATATAAGAAGATATTTTTAAGCCTTAGACTGAAAAATCTTTTAGGTATATCAAATGTAAAGCATTTACACTAAGCCTTGGAAACCTAGGATAAATACGTTTCGTGGGTGACATCTGGCTTCTGTGTTCCCACAATTTCTTTCTTCCCTGAGACATGCTTTCAGTGCCTCAGTTTATTCTGAATATTGGGCCTGAGCCCCCCACAAAGACTTATGTTTGGGTTTTAAAAATTTTTTGATAACATTAACATTGCATAAATAACTGACTCTATCTTTAGGTTTCCATGTTGTCTGTTCCATGATGAAACTGCTCAAAGCTCATTTGGGTTTTAGGTATCTTTGTCAAATCAGGAACTAGAAAGATAAGGTCCACATTTGCCTACAGTTAAGACATAAAAACTGTTTTAATTTGTCAATTTTTTTTTTTAAAGTCCATTTATAACAGTTGGGGGTGGGTGTTCTCTTCTACTTACAAGATTTAGGGACTGAGCATGATGGTTCAAGCTTGTAATCCTTTCACTTTGAGAGACCAAGATGAGAGGATCAGTCAAGGCCACAGGAGTTCAAGACCAGCCCGGGCAACATAGTGAGAACTCATCTTTACCAAAAATGAGAAAAACTAGCTCGGTGTGGTGGCAGCACCTATAGTCTCAAGTGAGGTGGGAGCAACCAGTTGAGCCCAGAAGTTCAAGGCTGTAATGAGCTATGCTCCATGCTTGGGCCATTGCACTCCAGGATGGGTGACAGAGCAAGATCTTGTTTCAAAAGCGCAAAAAAAAAAAAAAAAAAAAAAAAATTTAGAAAAGCTCCTCTACATTTAAGTTTTCTTTATTTTCTAATCTCATCAATCTAACCACATTGTGAAAATTCTGAAGAAGCACCTTATCAAATGAATGGGAAGTTATTAATTTAGAGACTACAGTAAATCCTCACTTAAAGTCATTGGTAGGTTCTTGGAAATTTCAACTTTAAACAAAATGATATATAACAAAACCAGTTTTATCATAGGCTAATTGATATAAACAAGAGTTAAGCTCCTATTGCATATTTCTGGTCACAAAAATATCACCAAACTTCTAAAGAAAGACCCAGCACAGAGTGGTAGTGTGGCCGAGCAGTGTAAGAAAGACCTAGAGCAATTTTAATATTAAACATTGAAATAAATGTAATATATACATTTTTAAAAGATTAATATAAGCAAGACAATTATTTATCCAATTTTAGTGAATCAGTGATGGTAGTTGCAGTGGTGGTGGGTTAAATGAAATAAATAAATATTTGCAAAGCGAAAACTGTCAGAAGCGCCTCTTCTCACCATGCAGTTCAAAAACAAACTGGGAACTATGGCAGGCTCAGTGAGTGCTTTGTACCACATTGTGTATTATTGTGCATTTATAAGTTTATTGTCTACTTTACAATCATTTGTATGCATTCATTCATTCATTTTCCAATCTTCTTATTCCAGTCTATGGTCTCTGGTGGCTAGAGGTTATCCCAGCAACTCAAGGGAACAAGGGGGGAACTGACCCTGGACAGGACACTATCCCACCACAGGGCACACTCACAAACACTCACACTCACACTGGGACCGTGTAGACACTGCAGTTCACCTAACATGCACATCTTTGGAGTCCAGGAGGAAGCTGGAGTACCTGGAGAAAACCCATGCAGACATGGGGAGAACATGCAAACTCCATACAGTGGCCCCTGCCAGGAATCAATTTTTTTCTCATCAACTTTATCATAAAATGACATTGAACAAATGATGTTATTCAAGGACCTGATGTATACACATACTAAACTATATTCCATAAAGGGATAACTAAAATGGAGTCTGTAACATTGTTGCCGATGAAAGAGAAAAAAAGTAATATCATCCCTAGACTTATACCATAAGCCACGTGTGTTGTTATGTACTCAGAACAGCACCACCATTATCTTTCAAACACACAAAATACACATGCACGCACACACACACACACACACACACACCCATCCATTCCTCCCTACTCACATATACAGCTCAGAGGGTTGGGCTTATGACCTAAGCTGGACCATGACATCCCGGATACCAAACCCATGGATTAGTTTAGTAATGAACACAGCGCCCAAAATATATCAACTTGAATTCTTTTCCACAGTTTTTATAAGAAAAACTTGTTGGATAGAGATCTCTTTCCTCTTGATCCTAGGCATTAAGAATAAAAGGCCACAGGTACCTGTGAGTCTGGTTCTTGGAAATAATCAAACTGACAGAATAAAGCCAATTCAGAGAGAAGGTGAGCAGCGTAGAGATTGCAAGTACCGTTTGAATTCCTGGATCCAGTTCTCCCCGTTAAAATTGGGTTTCTGTGTCTGCAGCTAATAGAGCTCTCACCGCCACCTTGTCATATAATACTGTTTAATTCATTTTATATGTGTATTTGGCAGGAGGTTTGTAATTTATTCTAGTATGGATAAAAGACAGTCCTTTCTAAATCTATTTCAAAAAAGACCCTGGACTCCTACCATCGTTCCTGATATTTAGATATTATTATTCATTCCTTCACCCAATAATATTAGGAAAGTTTATTAAGCTCTAATTAGGTATTCTTAACTGTTCCAATTCTCACAACAACTATATGAGATATATCACTTTAATATATATACCCTTCACATATATGCAATAGAGTTTAATTAACCTCTCTGTGAAAGTATAAACTTAGTATTCAAACTTGAGTTTGTTTGATTTTGGAGATGAGTTCTGAATCCCTCTACTGCTTTGCCTTTCTTCCAGCATACATACTGTGTGCCAGTAATGGTGCTAAGCATTAGGAATGCAGGGTGAGCAAGACAAACATAGTCTCTGCTTCACAAGGCATGCGCTCGAGTGAGGAATGTACGCGAATCAAAAGACAACCTTCATAACTGTCTTAGCCTGGGCTGCCGTAACACAATACAATATACCGGTGGCTTAAAAAACAAAAATTTATTTCTGCACAGTTCTGGTAACTGGAAGTCCAACATCTAGGTTTCAGCAGGGTTGGTGTCTGGAGTCCTCAAAGAGAGTCCTGGGCTGCCTTACAGCCACTACCAAATAGGGAGTGAAGTATGTGGTGACCATTTGAAATGGATACTTTCTTATCCCATTTCCCTGTGTTCCAGCATTTGCGCATGATTTCTGTAATCCTTCAGGAATGGCGGCTAGAATCAGCTTCTCTTTAACCATCACATAAGGGGCGCACACTAGGACCCTGAAAAGTTCAGGGTTTTTTCCAGTAAGCAAGTGGAGCCATTAAATTTTTCTGAGCAATTAAGTTACATTCGCAGAGTAATATTTAAGGAAGTTGACTCTCTATAAGATGTAGTTGAATAGGGAGAAACAACAGCAAAGAGATCAGCTAGAAAACTATGGTAATAATGATTCCAGAGCAGTTAGGACTTAAATTTAAACTATCTGTACACACACATACACACACACACAAAGAGGGTGCAGGATTTTTTAAAATAGAATTGTAACAGAATGGTAAATAGAAAAGTTTCAGTTGTGGCAGCAAGATGTAGACACCTTGATTTTAGATTGGTGAGACATGTACAGCACTTCTGACCTTGAAAATTGTAGGATAAATTCATATTATTTTAAGGCATTAAATTTATGGTAACTTGTTATGCTAGCAATAGAAAACTAGTAAAATATCATGTGCCGGTAGTCATTTAGCTATTTCACTTTTTAAAATACAGAATCTATAATGCCATTTAAAATCTTTCTGATTAGCATCTTTGAAAAAAATACTTTTTTCTTATCTTTTTGTTAGTTTTTAAACTTCATATGTTTTCTGTAACTACTTTGTAACATAATAGCTGATGTCATTGGAATATATTTGTACTTTAAAAACCGTTTCCTTCTATTCTTATCAGAATACTAATATTGTTAAAAACTGTAGTGGCATTGATAACGAATAACAACATCTAGAGTTCTAGATACAGGTAAATCTTAATTTTACCATTTGTTTACTAGCAAGGAACTTTCTAACACCTTTTATTGCTTTCTTGGGGTTTTATTGTTGTATTATTGTTATGGCTTACTTTACATTTTCAGTCCTATAATTATTACTCAGAGCTACAAGACTTGATCTGAGGAAATGAGAAACATTGAAAGGCAACTTGAATTTTTTCATTACTGTAAGTTCTTGGAAGGATTACTGGTGGATTTAAGGGAAAAGAAGCTAACAATCATAACCAAAATGAGGAGTTTGGATAATTCATGAATTTCATTTCATATCACTTTTCATTTCTACAAGGTTTAGGTATATTGTAGACTTTGAAAAATGCTCATGGACACCTAACATTCACCCAAGTGCCAGAGACTAGTGTCTTCTTGTCTCTTTCTTCCATGTACCAGTAGGAACTAAAAAACTTTAAAGCATATTCAAGGAATTGCATTTCTTTGGTCGGAAGGCTGACTGTGCATAAAGGCTGGCTCCTGCTGCAGGGTTAGAATCTTGAGATATAATTTAGCTTTTCAGAAAGAGACATTGTGTATGTGTCACAAAGTACAGCCTTTGAGATTTCATTTTGTTTCTTATTTGCTGAAAAAGAAACTTATTCCACTTCCTGAAACAAGTTCACATTTTAAAATATATAACATCTTTTTTGAGTTATAAATCAAATACAATAATATTTACTCCTTTGACATGTAAAATTCAGTGCTTTTAGCATATCCGTAGAGTTGTTCAGCCCTCAGGACTATCTATTTTAAGGGTATTTTCATCCCTGCAAAAAGAAACTCTGCTTTCAGTAGCAGTCACTCCCCATTCTCCTTTCTCCCAGCCTCTGGCAACCATCAATCTACTTTCTCTTTCTAAGGGTTTGCCTATTCTAGGCATTTCACGTAAATGCAACACACGATACGTGGCCTTCTGTAACTGGATTCTTTCACTTAGTATTGTGTTTTTAAGATTTATCCCTGTTGTAGCATGCATTGATACTTCATTCCTTTTTATAGGTAAATAATGTTCCATTGTCTGGATATATGATATTTTATTTATCCACTAATCACTTCATGGACATTTGAGTTGCTTCCACTTTTTGACTGTTATGAATAATCCTGTTAAGATTTTTGTGTACAAGTTTTTGCATGGACATATTTTTTTGTCATTTCTCTTGCATATATACCTAGGAGTAAAATTCATCATTTATTTGGTGACTCCTATGTTTAACATTTTGAATGAAGACCAAACTAGTTTTCAAAGTAACTGTAATGTTTAACATCCCCACTGGCAGTGTATGAGGGCTCCAATTTCTCCACAACCTCACCAACGCTTATTTTCTGTTATCTATTATTCTTTTTGTTATTATTGCTGCTGCTGCTATTGTTATTATTTTGATTTACATTGTTATAATAACTAATGATGAACATTTTTTCATGTGGTTATTGGCCATTCGTATATCTTCTTTGGAAAAATGCCTATTCAAATCCTTTGACCATTTTTAATTGGATTGTTATTTTTTTTTATGTTTAGGTTGTAAAACTTCTTTATATGCACTGGATACAAGTAGGGATTTGTGCTGAATATGTAGATCAATCTGGGGAGTATTGTCATCTTAACAATATGAAGTCTTCCAATCCACAAACACGTGATGTCTTTCCATTTATTTAGATCTTTAATTTCTTTCAACGATATTTTGTAGTTTTCAGTGTATAAATCCTACTCTTGTTAATTTATTTCTATTTTGTTCTTTTTGATGTTATTGAAAATGGAATTCTTTTATTAGAAAATTTATTTTTGGATTGTTCATGGCTAGAATATAGACATATAATTGATTTTTGTATATTGATCTTGTATACTACAACCTTGCTGAAGCAGATACAGTTTTTAATATGTAGTGTACTTGCTTATTTTCAATCAAATATGGAGTGGCTAATAAAACTTTTACATCTAAGCTTTCTTTTTAAATTAGACCCTATAATAATTTCTTTAAGCAGAGAAAATATTTATCTAATGCTTTCTGCTTTCATAGCCATCAATAAATATTTAAGAAATTAATGGATTAAAAAGATATCCTATATGATCCTTAGTCTCTATAAGCTTATTATCTAGTGGAACAGGTTGTATAGACACATAAATGTTTATATGTGATGTTATAGCCTACAAAGTTGTTGTATCACACAAAAGAGTAAGTTATCTACTTTGTTTTGAAGGTTGATTTACTTACCCTCTTATGCTTAGGAAAAAACTGCTCATATTTTATTTTGTTTTACTTAACCTCAAAATTTTCATTAAGTATGTAATCTTTGAAAATAGGATAGCATATCCAATAATTTTTCTTGCAAAATAACATTATGGTACCACAATGAAATATAAGTACATTAGCAAAGTTAACACACTTGTAAATAAAGGATTAACAGTAGAGATACTTTATTTTTTTCTTCTGTTCACTGTAGTTTTAAACAGGCTTTTAACTTATGAAACATAGTTCAATTTAACATTATAATAGAAATTATAAGACATTTGGACTTTAAGACTTTCAGTTGTCTTATTTTTTTAAAATAATATCTGTTTGATTAGTTAATATTTCTAGGACTTATTGGCTATTTGTTATAAAAACCTTAAAATAATTATACTTAAATTTAAAATATAGTGATAATTTAAGAATAGATCTACAATGTAGTTAATCTTTACTATTGTTTTCTAAATTTAGGTATGCATTGAACATATTAGCCAAGTATAACTGTTATACTCATATTTTGATTACACTTATTAGATAAAGTGAAGCCTCTCAAAGTTACTGCCACTTCTCCCTTCCTCCCTTCACTGTTTGTGCACTTACCATTTCTAAAGTGTGTGCTCCTCTCTGTGTTTGTTAGTCTCTGTCATAGTGTTCAGCACAGTAGGCATTTATATAGTGCTTTTAAAATGAATGAATGAATGAACAGAGGGAACATGTATTAAATTCTCAAGGAAAAATATATCACTCTGAAATTGAGTATTGAAAGAAGTTTCCAAGGAGACTATTAGGTATAAAAAGATACATACGACTTCTGTGATCAGAAAAGAAAAGATGAAACATCTGAGGTGTGAACAGGGATATTAAGGTGAAAATGTGATTACATCTGAAGAAAATAAGCAGATAAATTTGAATGGATTAGACACAGCTGTGGAGAGGATATGATTCTCCTGCCAAATCTTACCTACCACCTATTTTTTTAAATGCAGTTTTATTGGAACCCAGCTACCAACAGTCTGTTTATGTATTGTCATGGCTGCTTTTGTGCTGTAATGGTGAAGTTGAATAGTTGAGACAGACTGGAGCCCATATGACCCACGAAGCCTAAAATATTTACTATCTGGCCTTTTACAGGAAAAGTTTGCCAAACCCTGGATTAGAGGATCCCTGAAAGGAAAAATTGGGAAATAAGATTAGGGAATCATCATGATGCTAGAACAAAGCATTTAAATTTATGACTGAGGAATTTGGATTCTATTTGTACTTAGAGTTTGATTAGAGGAACACTATGCATCAAGTTGGTAGATCACCCTGGCAGCAACATAGGATGTAGATTACAAGGAGAGACAACCCTCAGATGGTAAGACTGGACCTATGGTGGCAAAAGCTAGAGAAGGGAGAACGGGTGATGGTGGAACAATAATGATCCCAAGTTTTCAATAACAGAATGATGCTGCTCATGCTAGAAATTGAGGAAACCACAGAATAATGTGACTTTGAAGGAATAATTTTGACTTCTGTAAAACCATGTTATTTGATGAGATAAGACTTTTCAATAGAAATATCTGGCATGCAATCAGAACTGTGGGCCAGGAGCTCGAAGGCAAAGATGGAAGTAGTGGTATAGATTTGAGAGGTAGTGGTTTAAACGGTGAGAGGAGATGAGGTCTGTGAGGGAGAACTGGTAGTGATACAACACGAGTGGGGCGGGGGGAATGGGTTTTAGCCCTAGGAGATGCTCATTGCTAGTTGGCATGAGGAAAACATGGTGATGCAGGATCAGTAGCAAGAGTTTTATGGACAGAGCAAAGCATCACATTATCCAGAAAATAGTTTCAGGATGAAGGATGCAATTAATTAAGTTAAACCTTATTTGAGTATATAATGAATGATGAAACATATTTTAGGCAGTTTATAATCCACTAAAGAAAAGAGAATTTTAAACAGAAAAAAAAAAGGAGTTTTACAGATATAGAAAAAAAATCTCATTATAAGATCAGAGGAAGGGGAACAACTTTGCATAAGGATGTAAAGAATGCTTCATAATGACTTTTTGATGTCTTTAAAGGTGGTTCTTGTGAGCAGAAAAAATTATGCAGGAGTTGCTTTGCTTTAAATATTAATGTACAATTTATTAAAGTTATAAATCAAAACATCTCCTCCCTTATTAAACCTCTAACTTTATAAACCTTTAGTATCTCTCTCTCTCTCTCTCTTTTCCCCTCTCTTACTGGCCTCTCTCTGTTTTAACCATCACTTTTAAATCTTTGAATAATATTGGTCTCATTTAAACAATTAATTGTATGTCTTCAAATATCATAAACTGCAATTATAAATTAAATATATTTGATTACTTGATTAAGTATATTTATTCTATTTCAATCATATAATTAAAAAGATGTCCCAAGTATTTGAGTAATTCTATTAAATGTTTAAGTATATGGCTTCTTAAGTTTGTTTACAAGATCCAATAGTATAGATAAACTCAATAAAAATTCTACTTTAAAATTTCATGTCTACATTAGTTTTTCAGTTGTATATTACTCCATTTAGGCACATTATGAGTGTGCAAAACATTGAACTTTACTAGGAAATAAAATAGCAATACATCTAACATCAAGATATTAATATATGTGATTACATACTCTTAAATATTTTTGTTACTAATTTGAAATCTCTCTAGGACTTAAAGAAGATTATCTATTAAACTAATAAAGTAATCCTAAAAAATATGAAGAATACTTGGCCAAGAAATTGGCAGGCTTTTGTTCAGGATGATATTGGAATATACTGAAGGGTGATCTTTAACATAATTCTAATCTAGGGGTAATCTTTAACATAATTCTATAAATTGGAAGGAATCGTGTAATATGGCATGTAATCAGATATATCATAACTGATATAATTATGTAGGTATATTACCTACCCATACTTTTATATTACTTCTTTGAATTTTAGATATTTTTGACTCCTAAGATATCTAAATGATTTTTTCCATTTAACTTTAAAGACCTTTGAACTTGATGAAATATTTTACCTTTTTTATATCCTCTAAATCCACATAATTATTATGTATTAAGAATGATAGCCAAGTTAATTTTGAATATATCTCATTGGACTTATGTATTTAGAAAATTATGGAGTCACATTAAATCCAGGGCTTGGTGGTATTTTCTGTGTCAGGATCTGGGTATGAGTAGAGCAAGCATAGTATGTATGACTAGAAGAAAATTAGTTCACATTTTGAGGGGTGTTGTATGCCAAACTGTAGAGTTCGGATTTTGCCCTGTGTGACTGGTTTTTGTGTGTCTGTAAAGGGAGAGAGATGTGACAGCCACGTGAAAGATGGATTGGAGAAACACTCACAGGTGACAAGGAGTTATGGAGTTGTTGCAAAAGTACCAGCAAGAAGTGAGGAGTGCTAGGTTTAAAGCTATGGGAGCTGGGAGAATGCTGGTGTCTGTGACAGGATTTTGTGACCCATTGCTTGTAAGTCTGAGAGATGGAGAAGAATCAAAACAATATAAAGATTTATGGTTTGGAAGACATGCAGAATAGTAATATCATTAACCAGGATCTCTTTGGGGAGATCCCAGTGGTTTATCTTCCTACCGTTGCACTAGTCAATCTTACGGGTACCCCTACCTAGCCACACAACACTTATTCCGTTTTTTCATTTTTTAAGGATTATTATTGCTCAAGCATAACAAATGGTATGTAAATATATATGAAGTAGTTTCTAACATATGAAAACAATCTATGTTACTTTCTGTCTTACAGGCTTCTGTTGAATTGTGAAACTGATAGGCTGCAAACATCATCTTAAGCTTTGGAAAATGTTTTCTTAGAAAGAAAATATGGTGAATTTAATATTAAATAAATTTCCCTAGGAACATTTCTTTATCTCTTTTTTATTATTCTGTACTCCTTTGGTTTTCGTAAATCTGGGTTTATGATTCCATATTCTCTTGATAACTTGATTTACATGCCTCTTCTTGAGTAGATACTTTGTATTTTAAGTGAAGAAGCAGGATTTTTATTATCTAGTTAAGCCTGACTATGGGAAACATAGATTATGTAACAATCAGCACTCCTAGTCATCTTTTAAGGATTTTGTAGGAAATCTGATCATCAAAGATTTGAATAATTATTCGATTATAATAATATTGCACTTTAAATAGCTTTGAATGAGGCTGAATTCCTTTCAGATATTATCTGGAGCAAATTGGCTCATCTTTTACTTCTTTTTGTGGTTTACTGGTCTGAAGAAAATAGGATATGATATTCAGCAGTCAACAAATATTTTACTCCAATTATGTGTCAAACACTGTTCTAGGCACAGGAAACATAGCTTGTACAGAATACACAAAAATCAACAAAAATCCCTACCCTGGGGGGCGGGGTGAGGTTTACATTCTGGTGGAGGCAGAGAGAAAATTAAAAATACATGTGTCTGTGTGTGTGTGTGTGTGTGTGTGTGAGAGAGAGAGAGAGAGAGAGAGAGAGATGCATAATACTTATTTGATGATAAGTGCTTTAGAGGAACATAAAGCAGGGAAAGAGAATAATAAATGAAGACGTGGGTGGGAAGGAGCAGAGGGTCACAATATAACTAGAGAAGACCTCAGAGAGAAGATAAAAATATTTGGGGAAAACTGGAAAGAGGAGAAGGAAATAAATGACTGTAATCGGAGGAAAATACCTTGCAGGTATAGGAACAGCAAATGCTAAGGTTCTGCAGGGTGCAGGGCCAGGTGTCCTTGAGGAAGAAAAACAAGGAGGCCCAGGGGTGGCATCGGAAGAGCTGAAGTCAGAGAGGTAAAGGGCAGAGCAGTCCCTGCAGGCCTCCTAGGCCATTTTACAGATTTTGGCTTTTACTCTGAGTGAGTAAAAGTGAGGCATTGGAGGCTTTTCAATACGAGACTTACATTTTTAACAGAATCAAGGCTACAAAATAAGTGGGAAAACTAGGACTAGAACCCAGGTAACACAGTCTCTAAACTTTCCCAGTGCCATTAACATAAGAGAGTGAAGCAATCGTAGGGAATTGGAAGTTTTGGAAATCTGGGTCTTCATCTTGCCTTTGAATAGTTCCAAGCTGTATATTTTGGGGTTGAGTATATTCACTGCTCTGAGTGACATAAATACATGACATATGAAGTTCCTTCTTCCTTTAAATTTCTCATTCGGCATTCTCAAAACTTTGAGTATATATAAAAAAAGCTGTGAATCATATAAATATTTCTCCTATATAAAAGACTTATGATTAACTTCTTTTTATAATATTATAAAATAATAATTACCGAAATTTATTCTGTGAAATATAAGCATTAAAAAGCAAGCAGGTGAAACTAACCTCTTATATTCACTAATCTCATAAAATAAGATTTGAAGTTTATATGTGCAATTAAAGTTGAACAATGGAACAAAATATATACTTGCATTTTCATTCCATTGTTGGTTGCTAGAGTGGAGAAAACAGAAGGAAAATGAGTTAAGTGTTCATTTCATTTCTTTTTTTTTTTTTAAGTGCCACGTTAGGTTTTAATATGAGCTCTTGAAATTAATTCTACCACTTAGGGTAGGCCACAAAGTTTGAACTAGTCTAGAAGAGAGAAAATTGATGTTTATTCCTTTAAGGATCTCTTTGCTTTAAAAAATCTTGGCAGCAAAATGTCAGCGTTTGTGTAAGTCTTACGTCAGTTACTACAAACAATTGCAAAGTACCCGTCTTAGTCCATTTCATGCTGCTAATACCTAAGACTGGGTAATTTATAAAGAACAGATATTTATTTCTTACAGGTCTGGAGATTGGGAAGTACAAAGGCTAGGAGCCCACATCTGTTGAGGGCTTTCGTGCTGCCTCGACTTATGGTGGAGAGCAGAAGGGCAGGCGAGTGCCAGAGAGAGAGAGAGAAAGGGGTCCAAACTCATCCTTTCATCAGGAACCCATGCCCACAGAAATGGCATTAATCCATTCGTGAGGGCAGGGCTCTCACGACCTAATCACCTCTTAAAGGTCCCACCTCTCAACACTGTTGCACTTGGGATTAAATTTCTAACACATGAACTTTGGGGGACACATTCAAATCATAGCAGTTCATGTCATGCAAATACATTAATGGCTACACCATGCAGTTCCAGATATTAAGCATTTTGTAGTTAGGTTTCACTGTTCATTACTTTTGCGTTAACATTTTTTTTAAAATCTAGTTTGATTTTCCCTTTCTTACAAGATGACAGAGTTTCCATCTTTTTCTACTTTTTTACTGACAGTTTATTGTCTCCTTTTATTAATGTTTAAGTCTTCAATTTACTGCCCTTATGTACCCATATAATGATAGCTTCATTTATTTGCTTCAAAGGGAGAAAATATAGACAGCAATATCTTTGCATTTTTTGCTTCCTGTTTCTTTAAGTTTAAATTGAAAATATCAGAAGAGATAGATTCAGCCACTAATGCTTTTCATCATGTTTTAAAAGCACATTTTTTCTATTGTGTGACTACAATAGAAGGATTATATTTTCACTTCCCCCACTACACCTTTGTTTGAAGGTGGAATGAAATCTTAGGATCTATAAATGTACACTGACTTTATTTTTTTTTCCAGAACAGTACCAAATTTTATATACACGGTTATATAATTATAGAATATATACACTATATAGAGGAAATAATATAATTATATAATTTTATGAAATCCGTGGCTATACATACAGTCGAAATAATAAAGAACATAACTTAGTACATTTTGGTACATTTTTGTCTTTTTAAAAGACTCTGTTCCTTGAAAATGAAAATGAATAAGTCATTATATCTACAATATCTAGTCCATGTAGATACTCAATAAATATTGAACGAATGAATAAGTAAGTGAATAGGTGATTAAATTAATGGATGCTATACACATTGTTTCTTCTAAACTAACTGCAGAACAAGAAAAAGGGTAAGTGCCAGTCATGTTTAAATTCTTTAGATTAAAGGAAACTTTTCAGTCTCTCAATATCTCATCTGATTTCATAGACTGTACCAGCAAACATGGGCAAAGTGATATAATTAAATCACCCTATCTAATTTTGTATCTAATGTGTACTACCTCCTTCCCCAGAAATCATATTGTAATAAAAATATTTTCCAAGTAACTTTATGTAGCTGGACCACCTGAATGGTATTTTCACATCATTGCATGGATCTGTGCACTTCAAGAGCCTTTAAAAACCAGCTATCTTACAGAATGTTAGAATTCTTCAAGGTTGAGAAATCCTATCTGTCCTGATACTTTTCCTTTGGCCAACCATGTCTAGGTGCTTCTTCTTATTTTATATTTCTATATAAAAAAGTTATTGAATCTTATGTATATAAACCTTTAGCATGAAAAAGGGAAAAATAAAAAATGTGGGTTAAAAAAGAAGAAATATCAAAAAGTTACATGTTTAAGTCTTAAGACAATTTTCTTATCTGATTGCACATATTAGAAACAATACTAAATGATTGACATTGGTAAATGCCAGTAAAGTTTAGAACATTAATTATTATATACTTTTTCTATTTTTACTATTTTTTTAAAAAAGATTTGTGTAGGGGAGGGAAATTAAGTATAAGCTCCTGATATGTCCAAAACCAAATATGTAAGTTAATAGCAAAATGAAGTCTTTAAAAACTTGTTTAAAATTAGCAAAGTCATAATATTGCAAATGTTAAAATATGATTAAATTTCAGCCTTTTTAAGCAGGCATTTGGAAAGTCAAAAAGTTGACAGTGACAGTATCATTCTCCCTACTGCTATGGGAATAAGACTGCGTAATTGGTAATCAGACAATTTATGTTGCTCAGAAATAAAATCCTGCTCCCTGGATTGGATCTACAAAGACATCTTTCTAAATCCTTGGAAAATGATTTTTACTCTACCTAAATTATTTTATGTTAAGATTTTAATGGGCTTTAAGTACCAATAAACTATGTAGTTTCTTTGGAGCAAAATTGTAATTTATGCTTAAATGTATCTAAATTTCAAATAGCAATAAATGTCAGAAGAAAATATTCTTTTCTGCATACAGAATATGCCCTTGAATTTACATAAAATACTGCAGTAAATTGTGTTGATGTGAAAAATAACCAAAAAGAGAACTATTATATAAGCAGAAGGTTTGAGTGTACTGTAAAAATAGACTCTGAATACGACACAAATTGTACTCTGAAGCCCTCACTTGTAAGTAAAGGTGACTGGAATGTTGGCTTGACAATAATGAATGAACCAAGTTAGCCTATTAGGGGGATGCGTTAAATAGGAAACTTAGATTAAGCCAATACAATCTACACTAGGGATTGTTTCCCAGTATTACCAGGCAACTTAATTTGCCCCATGTCCAAGTTTGGTACTATTTACAAATTCATATTTCTCTATTTTAGAGACTGAATCTGTATTCCAGTTTTAAGAACCGCATGCTCCTCCCTGAGTTCATACCACCCTTCCTCACTTCCTTGTCTGTGCTTGTGCCATTAGCTTCACCTGGGAGCTCCCTTGCCACACCGTCCCCCAGCCCGACACTCCAACACACACAAACAGCTTACAAAAAAGCACCGTATTATTCAAGATCCATCTCAAAGACTATCTCCTCCTTGGAACCTCTTCTGAGCTCCTCAGTCAGGAATAGCTCTCCTGGTTGTTTGTCTGTTTGTTTGTGTTTTCTTGTAAAGGATTTCAGGTGTTGTTTGTGGAATTCATCTTAATCCAGCCAGTGCTGTGTATTGTCATTAGATAATCCCCTCCCACAAGGCTCTGCCTTGCCTTCTGAAAGAAATTATTTTTCAAGGCATATTCTTTTATATGAAGTTCATCATCCCTCTGAAATTAATAACTGGAGGACTAAAATCCATATAGGAAAAAGATGGCACAGTAACAGACAATTAATGCTTTACTAAGACTTAATTCTAGCTGAAGTTTCCTTTTTCTTAATGTGAACAAAATAGTGGTAGTATTATTGTGAATCCAAAGTAAGAAAAAAAATATATGTGCCATACTCAGCAGTATATTTTTCAATCATAGTAGATAGTAAAACTTATTTCTTCTCCTTCTATTCCCTACATCTTAAGTGAGAGAGGAATAAAAAGAAGTGAGCTGATATTGGAGCTCAGCCACTCAAGTAATCAATCACCCTATTGGGAAAAAATATTATCATGGAGTAGAAAAGGCTTATGAAGAAAGTTAGGAAAAGATTATTTTTTTCTGTTACTGTTCATGAGAATTGAGTCTGGAATGGAAGGGTAGGAAGAAGGGCTGGGAGGTCAAGACAACCTTGACAGTAGAACTGGGGCCTCACTTCAAGCAGACAGGAAGTTGCAGGGGGAAGAGTCATCCCAGAGCTATCCTCAGGCACAGGCAGGCAGAACCTCGAGCCAGTTTCAGACACAGCACTCTGTAACCACAGGCACGGCCACCCACGGAGGGCAGAGATTATACCTTAGGAGCATTTCCCATGGCAAGGAGAAATTCAGAAAAATTATACTGAATTTAGAGGAGATTAAAAGCATTTAACTTAATGAAAAGATGCTTCTTTTTATTTCCTTCAAATGACATTTTAAAAATATTTTACTAATGTATAAATACATGTTATCAGCATTTGAGCCATATGGCTATGTTAATATTTTATTGTTGAATTAAGAAAGCCTAAATTCACTTGATGAAATGAATACATTCACTATATTCACTTGATAATTGGTCTGATATTGCATTGCCAATTTGGGAGATAATACCTAGATGGGATTTCTGCATTATGTAAGTTTCATCAATAGCGATCTGTCGATATTACAAGCTTAAAAGCTCATAATGCTCATTGAGTGAATGTTTGAAGGGATGAATGGATAAATTAGAGTACACTATTCTCCCTTCCTTGTTCAACCTTACCCTCCCTAATAATTGAACTACTTATAACAAAAGCAAGTTAACCCTGATAAATTACCTCCATACATCAAAATTTTGTGAAATTTATTTGTAAGATTTGTGTTTTCTGCTGAGAAAGATTTTTTAAAATGTAGATTTGGTATATTTTCCCATCATATTTTATTGGCATATCCTTAAATGATGTTAGACTTTTCTTCATTGAATACCTCTCATGTTGGAGACAGAGGTATAGGCATCAGCAGCTTAGTCTTAGCATTGTTCCCAGTACAATACTGTTGAAATGATGCAGCAGTAGGATCGATGTAAATATAAGAAAGTTTCAAAATAATAATAGTTTAATCAAAATTATTATTAGACTGTGTACATGAGCTAGCTCCAAATAAAACACTTCTATTCACACCACTGTCAGCTGGGTGTCTGGTTCTCATGGTCCACAACTTCGGAACCTGTATGCCCTTCCTAGGGCATTGCTCATCCTGCTGGTGATGATGGACAGGTGGCTCCTGCCCCTTGTGCATCGCTAGCACTGCCCTTAGAAGGCCACCAGCTTGCAGGAGAAATGGAGTCTAACTGCCTCAGCTGTTCCATCTGTCCAAGGAGAAGTCACTTGCACATAACTCTGAGCTTCCTCACCCATATGCTTTTTATTACATACTTTGAAAATGACACTCTATCCTTTCATTTTTAGATTTGCATTGAACTGCTAACCATACATTTGATATTTTGTATCAGAGGAAAAATTTATATTTGTAATAAAAATTCTGACTTATTCTTCTGAAGGTTTGATGATACCTTTTCATGTGGATTTCCCAAATTTATTTGTTTTCTTGAACTTCCCCCAAGAATTGTGTTTTCTATTCTTAATTTTCATGTTTCCCCCATGTTGCATGAGTAACAGGCTTATTAAAATGAGAATTAGTTTTGTTCTCTTGAAATATTAGATTGATTTTCTATTTCTTGACTGTATCCTTTTCAATGATCTAAATTCATTCCTGTAATTTTCTTTTAAGACAGATGTAGTATGTGTTTTAGTAAGTGTGAAACAACATGCTTTCTTTTGCCAAAAAGACTGTAATGTAACAAGAAGCCTTTTAGAAACCTGAGTAAATCTATTTTTGAAATGATAAATTCATTATATGTATTTGTCAGTTGTAAGTGGCCATTTATGTTCCTGCAGTGTTTTATATAATATAAAACTGGCAAATTTGGTGCAAAGGAGTTTCATAACTACATGATTAACTGTTAGTCATTTGGCTTGAATGAGAGCATAATCAACCGTTTTGGCTTATATTATCATGCTGACACAATCAAATGTACTTCTGGAAGAAAAATGTTTCTTTTTGTTGAAGCAAAGACAATATGGATAAATATTCTTCCTGTATTTTCTTTTAAAAGAGACTGGATTCCGTGCAAGTTCAAGGAAACTGGCTACTTATTACATGTGTTTCTCTATAAAGCAACTTATTGGAATGCACGGGGACAAGTGGCAAAACTAGGCATTATTAGGTTACCACAAAGAGGATTTTTTAAGGAATGCAGACTACCTGTTTTTTTCTACTTTATAAAAGTCAATTAGCCTTCCTCCAGTTCAAGCATCCACACATATGGTACCTGTAGAGGTATTTTGAGAATATAAAAAACACATAGAAAATGAATGTTTCTATAATGAAAGTATATGCATATATATTGTTTCTTCTGGATAAAAATATACAACTAATAGAATATGGGTTATAATATTAAAATTCCTCCTTATTAAGGAACAGCAGTGACCTTGGTCTGTGTTACTAAGACCTGTTTTCTTCTGTGCACCTCACAGCGTTGGGATGTCTGCTGCTTATTTCAGGCCCCATCGCTATTTGTGGAGAGACAGATATATATAAAACCTACATGGATGCTGACAGATTTTAAAAGTCTTATAGAATATTCATATGTTAAAACAGTTCAAGATAAGTGAGAAAATTGGGGTGAAGAGTCCATTAGGTAAGAAAAATATAAAGCTGGGAATAAGGTTTGATTATCACTCCTACTAGCAACCAAAATGGAGTTCAGTCAATTATGTGATTTCCAGTGTATGTTAAAGTGCTTAGGGACACAATTATTCCTGGAACTGAGAGAAATGTGTTTCCTTTTGTCTTCATAAAACATACCATGTAAGCCATTGATTCACTTAAAGGTTTAAAATCTGGCAAAACTGCTCAATAGTTCATAAAAATGGCAATATCTTTATAGTATGTTAAAAGTAAGTTTCATGTCAAAGTTCTGCACTGTTGCTAGTGGACTGATTCTAAAGTTTGGTTTAGCAGGGATGATTCAGTGGCATGTGAATGCTTGTGAGTGTGTGTTTTTGAGTGTATTTGTGGTAGGAATGTATGGAAGTGGGGTTTGAGGAGAAGGATTGTCAAGGAAAAAGGATACTAAAAATCTAAGCAGTAACAAAGATTTCTCTGGTGAAATTAGAAAAACAGTAACTTTATGATATTCAGAGAACACTGGAAATCTCGATCTTATGCATATGTTCATATTTAATCTTTAATGTCAGGTGTTGACATCAACCTATTTATTTTGCATTTTTCTTTTTTGTGTTTTTGGCTTTGTTCTTGTATTTCTTTAACATGCTAGTGACAGTCATCTATGTGTGCATAGATCTCTGTCTCTCTCTCACGCACACAGATTTACATAAATGAGATCAAATAATACTTGTTTTAATCATGGAGTGTTGTTTTTTTTTTTTTGTCTTTTTTCTATCCCATCAGTATCCCACCTCTCGTTCTTGGTTTCCCACTTAAAGCATTAAAAGCCTAGTGTTATTAATTCCATATTTTCTCTATACTCATATAATTCTTTACACATACATGTATACAATATACAACATATACACTCATACTTTCATGTACATGTAAATACACACCTATATATACCTAGCATAAAACCCAGAAATTATTTATTTTATAAAAACTAAAAACTTTACACATTTTTTTGATATCTTGCTTTCTCACTCAGAATTACTCCATGGAAATCTCTTTAAGACTAAGTCATCAGGCATAGTTCCAATTCAGTCTTTGAAATGATTGTATAATAAAGTCATAGAATGAATTTGCCATGGTCTATTCATCCATTCCCTTACTGATGGGTAGTGACCTTGTTTACAATCCTTGGCAATTCAAAAAATGCCATCCTAAATGTCACCGTATAATGCCTTTACATATTGGAATAAATTGAAATATATTCTCCAAACTAGAATTGCTCAGTCAGAGGTACACATAATTTTTATTTTAGTAGATGTTGACAGATCACATGCCTAAAAGGCTGTAACACTCCACATTTCCTCTAATGACATGTATTAGTAGCCTTCATTCCTACGAACCTGCCAACAACAATATTACAGGTCTTGGTAAATGTGCCTGTCTAATAGTTGTAAAGACATATGGTTATTTTAACTTTTTTCTACTCCTGAACTGGAGCAACTTTTCATGTATTTCTGTCCATTTTATTTGTCCTTCTGTGAATTATCTATTATTATGCTTTGCCTATTAGATTATCTTTTTCTTATCAGTTTGAAAATTGAAAGAGTTTTATGTGTACAGAAAGTTATTCCTCGTATGTCATCTGAATTACAGATACTTTTTCCAGAATTATTGTTTTTCTATTGGATTTTTCTTACTATTATTGTGAAAGGTTTCAAAAATATTTATACAAACAAATAATATTTATATTTTGTTTCATAACTTTGGGTTTATTTTGATACAATTTCCCAAACCCTAGATTGTATACTTAGTCTCCTAAATTTTCCTGGAAGATACGTATGTTCTTTTATGTTTAAGACTTCAATTAATCTTAAACTTCATTATATGCATGAAATGAAGGGCTCTATTTTAATTTTCTTTCAGGTGTTGCACCAATTTATTACATTCATAAATAAATAAATTTGCTCATTGAATTTAACTACTAGTATCTTTGTAAAATATTGACTTTTTATATATTCTGAGAAAAAAAAACTGCCCTACTTATGTATTTGATCAATTTTTTTTTCCTTTACCAACACTGTGTTTCTTGAAATACAGTGGTTTTGTTTTGATAAACAAGTATATTTTGATAAAGTATGTTTTGATAAAGCAAGACAACTATCATTCTTCTTCTTTTTCACAGTTTTCTTAGTCACAGTTTGAAATATATTTTCCTATGTACAGGTTAAGATTGTTTTATCCAATTCCTGGAAAAAAACACTACTGTGATTTTCATTAAAATTACTTTAAATTTATGTAATTAGGTTTAAAGGATTTTAATTGATTTTACTAAAGATTTACTAAATATTACGTACAACCTACTAACTATGACCCCTATAGACTGCTGGCAATTTGATGAACATTAGGTGGAAGAAATGACATCTTAAAATGTATATTTAGTTAGAAACAGATATCAGAAACCACCCTTGCACTTCTCCCCAGCTCCATCAATAATTACAGAATAGTACAGGCTGTATCCAGTTTTGTATACATCTTTATGTATTGGTTTTTAGTCCAAACTTCTGGCAAGATTATTTACTACGTCTTTACAGTTTAACCTTGGTTTGTTTCTACTGATCATCCCAACTGTGTATAGTAGTGAGAAATTGGAATAACATGTCTCATAATTGGTGGTTAGCGTTACTTATTTGATACAGAGTGCTTTCCCCTTAAGCAGTAAGTTTCAGTAGGGCAATAGGCATGTAAAATTTTCTTGTCATTGTTTCCTCACATCATAGTATAGTTTCTAGAACATGGAAAATGCTGTGTAAGTAAGCATTAAATTTATGAATGAATTAAATGCTTGACATTAAAACTGCAACAAAAATTAAAAATTCCCTTTTGCATAGAAATAAGGCTTCTGTAATACTTCCTGTGTGATAATACTTACTAAGCTAGTGTTTTTCAAACTCTTTTGTTCATGACTGTCACTAAGAAATACTTTTCAGATACAACTGAGAACACTTGCGTGTGTATTCCATGAAGTAATATTTACCTATACTATATGCATTGAATTCTGATACTATTTATCCCATTTTTCATAATTATGTTCCATTTTTTTTTATATTATTATTCCAAGGTATTGTGAGGGTACAAACATTCTAGTTACACTTTATGTCTTTGCCTTCCCCAAATGCAGGTTAAAGGCGTGCCCTTCCCTCCGTTTAGTGCTCCCCGTGTCCTTTAGTTGTAGATTCGCCCCCCA
>CAUYSK010051648.1:0-12377 GCA_963575035.1 Avahi laniger | reverse complement strand
TGTGGAAACAACCCAAGTGCCCGTCAATCCATGAGTGGATTACCAAAATTTGGTATATGTTTACAATGGAATATTACTCAATCATAAGAAATGACGATGATCTAGTACTTCTTATGCTTTCCTGGACTAAACTTAGGCCCATCATCCAAAGTGAGGCACCACAAGAGCAGAAGAACGGGATCCATTTTTACTCGCCATCAAATTGGTACTAACTGATCAACACTAGGGTGATCACATGGCAGAAATACTCTCCAGGGATTAGAGGGATGGGGGGCGAATTTACAACTAAAGGACACGGGGAGCACTAAAGGGAGGGAAGGGCATGCCTTTAACCTGCATTTGGGTGAGACAAAGACATAAAGTGTAACTAGAATGTTTGTACCCTCACAATACCTTGAAATAATAATATAAAAAAAAAAAGGACAATAATGCTTTGCAAATGTATGAAAACTACTTTCAGCATCATGTAAAAAAAAAAGAATGTGATATAAGATAAAATGTAATTATAATTAAAAATAGATTAGCAGAAATATAAGGTAGGGAGAAAAAGAAATAAATCATCATGTGAGTTTACTTAAGTAAAGGAAGCTACCACAATTAAAGGCAAAGTTGACATTGTTTTTCCTGAGAGTCTGAGAAGAAAAGTGGGTAAATGTCATGATTTACACCATCTGTAAAAAGGAAGTATACCATTTTACACATAGACATAAAATCGTTCTGGAAATCTAGTGAAAGTTTACCATATGTGAATTAATTGTACTTAAGCCATTAAAAACTTTACTGCATAAATGTTTGGAAATTTTAATAATCATTGATACATAAGAGCATCAGAGAATGAAAAAGAAGACTTATTTAAGGACAAATTATTATATAACAAAGAGATATTACTAGATTGATTGATTTTCAATGCCATCAATGTTTATAAAAACATAGGCTCTTTTGTACCTGTCATAATCTTGTAAGAACTCCATTTTGGAGACACTAAAAATGGTAACTCTAAAACAGAAAATCAACTCCTTTCTGAATGAGTTTGTAAATCAGTGGATTTGTGAGCAAATATTATAAAGTATTTACTGTTTATCCAGTGAGTAACAAGACATAATGGCTGAAAACTTCTAATATTTGATGAAAAACATCAATTGACACATTTAAGAAACTCGGTAAACTCCAAGTAGGATAAACTGAAGAATATTCACAATTAGACATATCATAAATTATAAAAACACAAAAACAAAATCTTGAAAGTAGCAAGAGAAGAGTGAATCACCATCCACAAGGGATCGTCATTAATATTTATTAACAGCAGCTTCTATTTGGAAACCGTGGAGGCCAGAAGGCAGTGGGACAATGTTCAAAGGGCTGAAACAAAAAGCATGTCAGTCAAGAATTCTGTATCTAGCAAAGCTAAGTCTTCAAAAATGAAGAAGAAATAAAGACATTCTTAGATAAATAAAGACACAGAAAACTTGTCACTTGCAGAATTGTTCTGCAAGAAATAGGAAGTCCTTCAGACTGAAAAGAAAGGACAATGTGTGGTTAATTTGGTTCCACATGAAAAATAAAAAGTGTAAACAGAGGTAATTATATAGGTAACTATAAAGTCAGTATAAATATACATTTTTAATCTTTTCAATCACAGAAAAGAAAATAAGTGACTCAAACGACATGTGGAGAGTGGTAGAGTTGACCCAGGAAACCAAATCTTTATGCTTTTAGTTTAGGGCTTGTTACATGTATCAATGTAATGAATCTCAGAAAAAAATTGTGGTACCTTACTACATACATGTAAATATTGAAGGCAATAATTAAATATTATTTTGTCAAAATCTAGCCAAAATTTATACAACTACAACTAAAACATGAGGAAATAAAATAACTACATGATGACAATGGATTAAAGGGATTATTAAATTATCAGTTTAATTGTTAGTATAGTGTAATCATTATAATGTGTACCATGCAGCCAGACTGTCTGAGTTCGATTCCCAGTTCCACCCATTAATAACTCTATAATATTAAGCAAATCATGAGAAAGGAAAAAAGGAGAGGCAATGTCTGATATCTGCAAGCTGGCCTGGCACAAGCAGCTGGGTCAAATAATTTTCCTATCAAAGAATTTGCACAGAATACAAACCTCAGATAAGGTATCTCCATGATCATGATAAAATGAGACACACAAGGTAATTCCATAATTTTATTTAAGCATGGATGGCAAGTCCACCTTGTCACCTACAAAATATTATATCAAACACTACATCTCTTGGCTAAAATAAACAACCGATACTTTATCAATTACAGCACTTTCTGGTAGCATTCAATCAGATTCCTACTTCCTTAGACTGTTCCCCAAATCACCCAACTAAAATCCAAGCTCTAGAACATATTTTTCCAATGCCTTTTTACTGAGATGATCTGTGGATCCCCATGGTGTGTGTTCTACCTCACTTCATGAGTAATAAACACTATTCGGTCAACTACACAAGTGTTCCTCATGGTCTTTGGATGAAGGAAATTGATATCACTTAACCTTTCTATACCTCAGTTTTCTAATCTATAAAATAGGGATATTAAATGCACATAGCTCATTGGGTTGTTGTGAATGTTTGGTAATATAAAACATGTAAACTATGTAGAATAATGCCTGGCATATGGCGAATATTCCAAGATGATAAAGTGAGAGAATCAGATTAGAATGCACAGCGCTACATCACTATAATATAACAAGGTACTGATTTTTCAAAGTAGATATAGAGAAACAGATCTCTAAGTTCCTCGCCTACAGTGGGGGTACAAAAATGCTGAGAATGGAGATTGGTAGGAGATCTGTGAAGAGAATTTCTTTAAAGAGCTCTGCTCTAAGCTGCACTATCAAAGCTTGAAAGGGCTATAGAGAGAAATACACTTCGCCACCTCAACTAAAAGGGAGAATCTTCAACAAGACCACATAGAGAGCTTTACACACATTCTCAGAAGTTAAAAGCCACAGCACAGTATTATCTAACTGCACCTTGAGAACTCTAAAGGTAAGAGACAGGCGAGTTGACTCCTGACAAACAAGCCACATAAGGTGGCTGATTTGGGACTGTCTTTCCCTCTCAACGTTTTCTGGGGCAAAGAATGTGAGATTGTCTTCCTATGTAGACTTTCCTGTGTAGACCCTATATAGACTCATACATAAAAGAAGCCAGAATAAAGTGCCAATTGGATTCCACTGGGGATAGGGGAGGGTGAGAGTGAAGTGGCCTCAGCAAAGGAAATCTGAAGTTATCTTTGGATTCTTAGAGAGGAAAATGTATTACTCTCTTAAAGAATTACAGGTGAAAGGTTGCTCTAAATATTAAGGGATTTCTAAAAGTCCTTGTAGGTGCTCACTAGGAAAGAGTAAGCTTGAAACAACTGTCAAACACAGAAAATGCAAAACCAATTTATGACAGTAATAATTAATTATTAATAAGAACATTTTCAATTCCCTTATCACGCCTTTGCCATCCTCTTCTCCCCAACGCCCCATCTTTCCCTATAGCAGAGGGATCAGAACCATAGGTGAAAGCTGGGGAATGGTGATGGGAAGCAAAGCTGCCTGCCATGCTCTCCCCACCCACTGCTGGCCTCTGGCATCATGGCAGCAGAGTTCCAAAATGGCCTCCATGACCTTCAGCCCATGGTGTTACTCGTGTCATTATGTCACATTACACAGCACAGAGGTTTTGCAGATGTAATTAAGGATACTAACCAGTTAATAAAATAGGGAGGTTATCTCACTGGACCTAGCCCAATCACATAAGTTCTTCTAAGGCAAACAGTTTTCTTCAGCTGGTAGGGAAGAAGAAGTCAAAGATTCAAAATGTGAAAGAGATTTAGCAGAAGGGATTCTTCACTACTGAGATGGAGAGGACCAGGTAGATGGAGCGGCTTCTGGTGGCTGAGAGTGACCTCCAGCTGACAATCAGCAAGAAAACATGGACTGCAGTTTTCAGGGACCTCTCAGCAAGAAAACAGCTGTGAAGAACTCAGTTCAGCCAACTTGAACAAGCTTGGAAGTGAACTCTTCTTCAGGGCCTCCAGATTAGAGTCCAGCCTAGCCAACACTTTGATTTCAGCTGTGTGAGACCCAAGAATAGAACCCAGCTGAACCTGCCCAGACAGCTCCCTACAAAACTGTGAGACAATAAATGAGTGTTGTTTTAAGCTTCTAAATTTATGGCAATTTGTTACGTAGCAATAGAAAACTAATAGAAGTATGTAGCTGGCCCATCAACCTTAAAGCAAGTTTGCGTACTTGCTTCTTAACAGGCTAGATTTATTAATATCTCAGTTGAGAACATTTGGCAACTAAAAATGACTTATAAGGCATTTTATGACTTAAAAGTGATCATAAAATCATTACATTGAGTTTTCAAAGGGCAGGGAATGAACTTTAACTGAACAAATATCAAAGAATGTGGAAGACTAAAATTCCTTTGTGAATGTTTCCTGCGAGTTGTAATTGTTCAATAAACCAGTTATACATTGAATACCCAATAACTACTTAGTGATTGTATTTTAATAGATGCATCCACAAACCCAGAGTAGTATTAGTTTTAAAATCTTTCTACATTAGGCAGCTAAAGTTATTGTATTTAAGCTCTTTAACCTAAATATGTCAAAACTGTGTAAGATTATTTTTACCAATAGCAAATCAACCTACTTACAAGTTGAGCTTATTGTTGGACATGGCATGGCAAGCAAACATAGAACCTTTGAACCATTGAATACAAAATATAACTAGGATTATATTTTGGAGTAGAAAAATAACTGGTTTCAAATGCAGTATAGGCAGAGAGCATCAGCAAATCTGAAGACAGAAGCATAATATTTGCCATCCTATTGCTGCTTTTCTTATAATGAGCTAAAATCAACTTGGCTGTCTAAAAAAATTCTTAAAATCAACTGCCATCCAAAAATCTATAAATTAAAATGGTTTGGAACTTCTTTTGGGGAAAAATTTTTCCTAAAAATCAAACTCAAGGAAAATATTGCCTTATTTTTATGAAACAAAACAAAAAAACTTTACAAAATTTACTAGTGGCTAAATATATATTATCAGACTATAATATGAAGGTCGTTATTATTTGCTGAATAATGTTATCTTTTCTATATATATGCATTATTTATATGTGATACATAATATTTCATAAAATAAACTTAATTTCCTCAACTAAGAATTACTTTTTTTTCATCTTTAAATTACTTTTAAATGTCAGCAAGATGTTTAAAATGTTTAGTTGGTTTTCTCACTAACAAAACAGTCTTTCAATACGTTTATAATTAATACCTAATGGAATAAAGCAATATGTGCAGAAATAGTTATATGATACACAATATTTTTTCCCTCAAAGCTTCATCCAAAATAAAAAAAACAAAAACTTTACTCTAATTCACATTTTTCAATCATGCATAGTTGAATGAGATATAATAAATAACAGTAGTAGTTCATTTTTAAGTAAAAAAATTCTTTCTCCTAACAAAAGTAGTACACTTGTTTTAATGGTGAGATGAGAATTTCAAATATCAGTTAAGTTAAAATAGTTATGTTGGTCTGCATTATCTTTAATTTAAATGACTTGAGGTATAAGTTATATATCAGGATAAAAATATATTACCTTCATAAAAATACTAATCAGATAAACTATATTCTCAGTAATATTTTATGGAAAGAGAGTATATTTGCTTAGACTCAATAATTCTGTTCTCATTTTTATTTAGATGCTCAGAGTAATGTCTCAGAAGCACGCACATAGCTTAAAAAAAGATATATCTTACCTTCCCAAAGGTAACAACATAAATGAACAAAGAAATCACTCCTCAAGTCCTTTTAAATATTGCAAAACTAATTATTGCATATGTTTTCCAGATGATTATATATAGATAGTTGCATATATAATTCTATACATAGAGCAGTTAATTTACACAGTCTTTTATATTTCTAGATTCTATTCTACTCATCCCAAGGTACAGGGATAGTAAGTGAATTGCTCTCTTTGGATATTTACTAAATACTGCTGACTCATTTACTGGGAACTGGATCTTTATATGATTTATTTAAGAGTAAATAGAAAGTATGACCTGTGTATTTGGGGAAAGATATAGCTTTAGTTTAATTTTCCAGTAACACATTAACAATTCTAAAAGATTACTGTATTTAGTAATCCTTGATAAATCAGAAAGTGAAGGCAACATAACCAGCACATGATTGAGGATTCTGTTGGAATATAGAGGTTTTATTTATTTTTATTTTTAATAGAGCACCTCAACTTTAAACAATTATTCCTAATACCAGTATAATATAATAGCTTATAATAAGTCTTGATAGCAATGTAACAAATCATGGGCTTTGCTTGTGTTTATTTTTCTAGTATAGCATTTTCATTTGTCTTCAACTTGATATTTTTAAGGCTCGTTTTAGTTTCTCTTGGGTCCTACTCTATGCTATTTTATAGAGATGGATTCATATTTAAGATAATAGAAAGAGTGGAATAAATGGAGGCAGAATAAAACAATATGAAAATTCATGTTAAAGATCATTATTCTTCATATTTGAAGATGATCTTTTCAGCAAAATTAATCATTCATCTTTTCATTAGAATTATTTAGCTTTCAAAATGTACCTTTAAGTCTCTTGGAATGAAATATAAATACTTAAAATGTAGAAATAAACATACTTTCTGAAATTAATACAATATTTTACTTCCTTATAAGTTGTGGAAAAACAAGCAAAATATAGTCTGTAAGCACAGTTCTGTTTAGGGAATATTTTATTAGGCACACACCAGTAGCTTTATAAAATCAGTCTCAAATGAGCAAACTATCAAATAAAATTTAAAATATGAAAAACATACACACAAAAACAATGATATTTTTCAAAAATTATTTATTTATTTAATTATGAGACAGGATCTCACTCTGTCGCTCAGGCTAGAGTGAAGTAGCACGATCACTGCAGCCTCGAACTCCCGGGTTCAAGTGATCCTCCTGCCTCAGCCTCTCATGTAGCTGGGACTGTAGGTATGCACCACCACATCCACCTAATTTTTTAAATTCTTTTAGAGGTAGGATCTCTTTAGTTGCCTAAGCTGATCTTGAACTCTGGCCTCAAGTGATCTTCCTGTTTCAATATCCCAAATTGCTGAGATTATAGGCATAAGCCAGCATGCCCAGTTTGACATCTTATATTACACCATCTATTTGAATTATAGGCTACCAGATATGACAAAGAAGATTCTAATATATGCTTGAAAGAAACACTTTTGAGTGTGACAGTTAATTTTATATGTCAACTTGACTGGGCTAAGGTATGTCCAGGGAGCTGGTAAACTGTTATTTCCAGGTGTGTCTGTGAGGGTGATTCTGAGAGAGATTAGCATTTGAATCAGTAGACTGAGCAAGAAGGATCCATCATCACAAATTTGGGCAGGTAACATACAATGCATTGAGGGCCTCAACAAAACGAAAAGGCGGAAGAAGAGTCAATTCTCTCTCTCTTCTTGAGCTGTGAGAGCCATCTTCTTCTGCCCCAGGAAATTTGCACACCTACTTCTCTGGTCTTCAGACCCCAGGACTTATATAAGGACCTCCTCTCCACTCTTTCTCAGTTTTCAGGACTCTGCCCTCAGACTGAGAGTCATACCACAGGTGATTCTGGTTCTCAGGTTTTCAGACACAACCCAAATTACACCACTGGCCTTCCTAGTTCTCCAGCTTGCTGACAGTGTATCATGGGACTTCATGGCCTGTACAATCACATGAGCCAATGTTCACAAAAAAATCTCCTCTTATATATTTATATATATCCTATTGGTTCTGTTTCTCTGGAGAACCTTGAATAACACAATATACAAAATGTTGATTTACATAAAAGAGTCCACAGTGTATTTACCTTGTACCTGTCAACATAATTAGTATAGGAAAAGAAAAACATGGCCTATATCAAGTGAAAATATTGAAAATTCAATCAGTGGTTAATAATTATTTTCAAGCGATATTTACCTTGAGGGAAGTTTGTATTTGAATGTCACAGAAGGAAAGAGAATTAAGAAATATAATTTCAAATTTATAACTTTTAAAAGATACTTGAACGTGAAGTTATTCTTTTCCTTTTGAATTAGAGTTAAGCAAGTATAGGTTATACATTCTCTAAAAGACATAAAAAATAATTGAAATTCAGGAAAACAGAATTCAGTCAAATCATACTTGGATAATCATGAAAATCTTTCCAATGTAGTTTATTGAAGCAAACCTCTCATGCATGTTAATTTCTACAAATTTCTCCTCTTTCATCCTTTATCCAATGTTTGGCCTTCTCAGTTTTATTGTACATAAAGCTACACTTTTCTTTAACATCCTATTATATTTGACTTATTAGCCTCTATTCATTTCTCCTTCATATTCAATTACATTTCCTATTTGAGTATTTATAATATTTGGATAACCAAATACAAGTGGCTGGATGGCTATTCTTTTATTATTATCAGAGTACTAAAATTTCAGATAAAGGTTTAAATACTGCAAGCCATAGATTTTCATATATAGTTGATCTAGATTATACATTGAGGGTAATACATACTTGACATGACTCGAACCAAAAACACAAAAGCAATAACACTAGACATGAAACTGTAAGATGTCCCAGAAAAAGCGGTAGTGTTGCTATTAATAGTAACTTGGACATTGGCAGAGAAATTTAGTATTTTAGTAATTTCAAATGAAAATCTTTTGAAATATTGCTAATATATTCAAACAGCAACATAATTAAATAACATATACACAAACATATTCCCTTGAGTGTCCCAATTATTCTGTGAAATGTCTCCATTCTTTTAAAAAACTCATCCAATAAAATGGTATAACAGTTGTAAAAGACATTTATGCATTTACCAAGTAGATCTTTATCTTCAATGATTGCCATTTCAACCTCTTTTCCAGTAATGATTGTGCATGTGAAAGGAACTTGAAGAAGAACACTAATCTCACCAAAGGACTCTCTCTCCTGAAGTTTACCCATATAAACAAATTTTTGACATTTTTTCTGTAAAAAAAATGGATAATTGATATTTAATACAACCACTTTTATATAATGAATACATATTATTATTATAAGAAACTCATTTGTTCAAAAGTCAGTGGTCTTTAGACCACCATGGTCTTTAAAATAAATTAACAATTTTATTCAAATCAGAGAAAACATTTACTTTCACATGTGTTTAAGTTGTATGAGTTTTAGAGCAATAGTAAATTCATTAACAACTTACAGTATATCTCAGATAATTGGAAGCATTGTTTCTTAGTGATCTGCCAATTACATTTTTTAATCTACAAAGATGTTTAGGAAATATTGAACTAGTTCCATTTTTCAAGGACCCAGGATACCATTTTGTAAGCATAGTTTTACCTTAGGATTTTTTTGGTGAACGACCATTTGTTACCTTGGCCCTAATTGCAAGCACACTTGGCCTAACAGGGAAGAAACAAAATGAATAGAAAGTACCGTATGATATGTTCGTAGTGGTACCTTGTAATGGTTTTAATTTGCATTTCTCTAAGGAATAAGAATTTAAAACATATTTTAATGTGCTCATTGGTCATACCTATAGCTTACAAATCAATATATCTTATAATTTATCTTACATTCCTGTATCTTAAAGCTCAAGAAATGAAACTCAACAAAAAATGGTCAAACATTTAAACAGAAATTTCACAAAACAATACAAACAAACATCCAATAAGTACAGGAAATGATGTTCAACATACTTTATTCATTAGAGCAGAGTAACTGATTAAAAAGAATACACAAGTTTAAAACTTACCACTTTATTTGGTTGTAGTTTCACAAATCCTATAATATTTCTATAAACGTTACAATATCCAGAATTAATATAACCCACAAAAGAAATTATATTTCCATTTTCCACTATCACTGAAAAAAAAGAGAGTTCATTATTTCACACATTCTTTTCTATAAGAAATTATTTTAGATATTACGACCATAAAAGTTAACATATTTAATTCAATAACTATTAACGGTAAGTTTCTTTAATGGGTACCAGCTTATCGACTGTACTTACTTGATAAAGACTTTAAAAATTATGCCTGATATTTATATCTGTAACCTAACATATGTAGCATTGTAACCATTGACAAGACTTTGTCAGTAAAGGAAGGCAGTGGTGTGCTAGTAAACTGTCTGGGTGCAGAGAGTAAGGGAGAAGCCTCTATCTGTAGCATTTGCTGATTTCCAAGGTGTAAATATTTGCACCATGGCTAATTTCAATTTGCCAATGGTTTACCAACCAATTCACAAAACCCCTGAATATTTATTCAACAGTTGGCTCTCAAGAGCTTCTACGTTGAGCATGTACAAACACTCTGCTGATTACAGTAATTGATAAAAGCAAGATCTTTGAGGCCATATTGGCTTGGTTTGAACCCTACTCTGCCACTTCTTATGAGACCTTAGACAAATTACATAATCCATCTGAACTTTATACAATGATTTTACTCATTTATACACATTTTTTATTATTGTGTATGTGGTCATATTTGGTATACTTTTCTTCATAAGTTGAGTGTTGACACAATTAAAAGAATTCTCCTATATTTTGATTCAATTAATTTATAGATCTTTTTGCAGTTAATTGTTTCTTGTAATTTATACTTTGGATAATGTATAAAGAATTTTTAATTTCAAATGACTGAAAGTCCCAAAACAATTGTTGAAAATCCCATTCTGTCACTATAGATTCTAAATGTCACTGCTATCACATATAAATCGATAAAAAGCTGTGAAAGTCTTTGTGGACTCACTTTACTGCGATCTTATGACCCCACATTCTTTAACTTATTTTATCATTGGAATATATTTTGATAAGTGAAAGATAGCTCTTCCAATGAAGTTTTACCAAAATTTTCTTGGATCATATCACGTATTTGCTCTCCTAGATAAAACTGTGATACTGAACATTTTATGTTTGTATCCTCAAATCTACTCTCTAACTTTCTCTACTCTGTTTTCTGCCCTAGAATGCCCATCTTGATTGACTTCATCAAATATTCTGCCATTCTCCCACATCTTTTGCTTTGTTTTGTTTTGTGTATCAAATTTGGCCAATGGGATGCAAAGGCAGGAGATTACAGAAAACAGGACTCAAATTATTTATTCCCCATTCTACCACAACAGGGTGGCAGAGGCTGTATAACTGTACCAAACACCCCCATTGTCACAGGAAAGGGTCTATAGTTACAGGTTAGTCAGATTCTGATTATCTCTCCCTGCCTTTTTCCCATTCATCATAGACATGGTACTAGTTTTCTGCTATCACTAATCTCTAGGTGCTTTACTTCCCTTTGTTCCTTTCCCTTAATCTTACCTCCACTTTTGTGAGTAGTCTTTCCCATGAATTCTCTTCCATTACTCTCATTTAATATACTTCTGTCTGTTGCTGCCAGAACCCTGAATGATACCTAAAATTTGCTTTTCAAGTCCCTTAAGATATCACTATCAAGATTTTCATTGATATAATGTTGAATTCATACACTAGTTTAGGTGGAATTATGTATTTTCAATATTCTGATCTGAATTTTACTTTTTAAGTCTTTTTTATACCATCCCTAAAAGCTGTATAGTTTGCTTCATAAAGGGTTGGAACTTTTTTTGTTTAGCTCATTTCTAGATAGTTAACTTTTTGAAACTATTTTAAGTGGTGTTTCCCATGGTTTTGCATAGTTTTTGTTTCTTATATGAATTATGATTTGTTTATTGTATAAAATGGAAATTGATTTTTGTTTATGTAATAAAAGGGGAAGTTTTGAGAAAAGGATTGACATTTGAGCCAAAGTCAATTACACTTAGGGTGTCACAAAGTAAATCAAGCCTAATAATTGATTTACTCAGGATATTTATTCCACAGGTAAAAGTAGTATTGAGCAAATCTGCGTCTAGCACTTGATCCATGGGGGATGTCCTGCCATACTGGAAGGGTAGATCACTAAAGAAGAATTTAGGTGACATTACCAAATGATTGACTAGATGTTAAGCAAGAAGAAACATTTAAAACATTTCAAATAATATAGCAATTGTATGATCACCATGTTCTAAAAATATTCCTGATTGACTAATATCACCTTTCTTTTTTCTAGCACTATGCTGAATCTAAATATATACAGAGATACAAGTAGAACTACCATTTGATCCAGCAATCCCATTACTGGGCATCTACCCAAAAGAGCAAAAGTCACTCTATGAAAAAGACACCTGCACTCGAATGTTCATAGCAGCGCAATTCACAATTGCAAAGATGTGGAAACAACCCAAGTGTCCATCAATACATGAGTGGATTAATAAA
>CAUYSK010051647.1:0-14847 GCA_963575035.1 Avahi laniger | reverse complement strand
TATCTGGGGTCATTAAAGGAGCCCATGCCCCCCTCTTCCCACACCAGCGGGTTAGCGCGGGTGCTCTGGTTGAGTTGGGGCTGAATTAACTGCCTGCCGCCTGTCTACATGCCCCTCTTCCCACACAGCTTTCCACCAGAGGGGCTTCTGGTAGGTCCCATGCCGGCCTGTGGCTGCCAACTGCAGGAAGGTTAGGCACGATGTCAGGAAAGGCCGTAGTACCTACGTAGGTCTGGGGAGTTCTTGTTTCCAAAGTGGTTTTGCACCCATTCTCTCACAGTGCTCCTTAGGACTTTGCCACGCACACCTGTCTTTATAAGGAACTTGAAGCATCAGACTCTGTCTGGTTATGGTGACAGAACCCAGGCCTCCCTACGCTAAGTCGGGGTACTCTTCCTCCAGACCAGGGCTGCTTGTTGGCATCACCTCTGGTCCTAGAAGGAGAGGTCGAGGTTGATGTTGGCTCAACAAAGTCTTTCAGTTTAAAAGCAGGGTGAGAAAATGTCTTCTATAGTCCTCTAGGGTAGAGCTTATTTTTTTAAAATTTAGCTTAACCTTATTTCTCTAATATTGATAAAGTCCGTGGAGCCACTGAGTGTTGGCAAATGTTTGAAGTGTCAGAATATAGGAGACAGGGTTCAAGAAAAATGTGGTAACTCATATTTCTGCCTACTTATCTTTGCTGGGTGAATTGACTGTGCCCGAATATGGCGGAATTTTTATTGGAAGTGATAAGGTGAGGAAGAGAACAAAGGAAAAGGAGTATCTTCTAGCTGCTTTTACTACATTAGTTTTTCACCTCTAAGAAACCTGAGGCTAACAGTATATAAAGAACTAAAAAAACTGGACAATGACTACGAAACTTGCTTCAGCCCTTCTGTGAGTTTTTATACCTTCTTGAAGGCAACTTGGAGCATGGAAATATTTATTATTGGTATTTCTAATGAAGAATGATCACTTATACGCACCTATCACCAACAGTAACTTGGTGACTTAGCAGAAGCATTAGCTACTTTCCCTATGAGCTAGCATGGGGTCAAGGTTACCTGTGGTTCAGGATATCTGGCATATAACATATTTGCAGGTAAGGTGTTTAGTACTAAAATGGCCTTGACATCATATTTACTGCTAGGTTAAAGGACTATAGACCAGTTGTTAATATGAGAAATATAGCTGGGAGATGACTCTAACATAATACTAACGGGAAGGTAAGGCCTGTAGAAACACTACATAAATAGTGTTCCTCTTGTATTATGTTAATTTTTAGAATAACCTCACAGCAACATTTCACCATGACATTCACATCTATATACCCTAGTGAAGTCTCAGGTTGCTTCTTCAGGCACAGAAATATGTTCTTCTTGCCTGTGGCTGCCAAAATAAATAGAAATCAATGAAAGGCAGCAAAAGTGCTGAAGTCATTCCAATAAGGGAAGTGCATGTTAATTTAAATTTTGCACTTGACATTGGTCAGGACTAATAGCAGAAAATAATGTCCTAAGCTGACTCCTAAAGTCATTTTGGTCATCACTTATCTTGTATTTCTTCATTGCTGCAAAAATAGTGTTATAAATAAGAAACACATCTAATTGTGGTAGATCATTAAAATAAGGGGGAAAAATAGAAGTTGTGTATGTCTGAGTGTTATTAAGTCCCTGGGAGATTTTTACATGAAAAGGATCTTATCATATTGAGCTTGAATTGAGTGACCTGTGTGTGTGCAGTGCATGCTTACACATGCGTGTGTACATGTGCATGTATTTCAGAAACTTCAAAAAGCACCTCCTGCTGCTTTCAAAACCAGGCAAATATGTTTGAGGCCTGTTGGCAATTTAAAATAGGAAGATATACACAGAGCTGAAGGTGGCTGCACAGGAAATTAGAAAAGTCTTGACTCCACGGAGCAAAATAAATGTGCCATTGTATCACTAAATAATTGGAGGGGTGGGTCTGTGTTGTTGATGCTAAGCAGGTGTCCATAAATCAGAATAAATGTAATTAATTGTTGTTAGTGTTAATAAGAAAGGATTTTAAATAAGCTAACTTGCTTTTCTCTCAGTTAAATCTTTTAGAGTTGGAGGCTTGTCATTTCAATACTAAATGCATTGGGAAGCTGAAGTGTATTCGAGGACTTCATTGAATATTGTAGTCTGGAATCTGTTATTCTTTCTTTTCCCTCAATGAAACTCCTAGCTTTAGATAAAAGTTAGATTCCTGGTCTGAGTCGTAGGGTCCCACATGCTGTTAGAACACCCACTTCAAAGCAAAAGTTTTTTTTTGAGGAAATGCCTAGTTTGTCAATTCTTGGGGTGAAAGTTTTAGATTGTGTTGTTAGGTCTCATCAGTCTGTTCTGCTGTGGGCCCATCTGGCCCAGCACCTGACTCCGGGAGGTCAATTTTGTTCGATGGGCCCAGAACATCTGCCCTCTCTCCATCCTTTCCCCTTCAGAGAATAAAAGAACCGGTTGGGTTCATTTCTCAGATTTGTGGAAAAGCCTGCGTCAGGCACTTTGCATCCATCACTCCTTCCAAACCTAACAATGAGGATTGTTGTTATTTCATCCATGCACATTTCTCTAAAGAAAAAACTCTAGAGAGAAAGACAGGCTATGAATTTGTCAGATGCTGGGAAAAGATACCGCAGAAAAGCAGCCTCCCAGCCTTTGGACTCTGCTCTGTTTTCATTCCAGGACTGTCACCTGGAGCAGGGAGAGACAAAGGGAAGGAGGAGCCTGGCATCATGATGAGGATGAGATTGTGACCTGGACTACGTGGTGAAATAGTTTTTATAAGAGCACATAAAAGAGAATGCTGAGGCTAATTGCCACAATTGGAACCCAGAGGCCTAGCAAATACAAGGAGGCACTTATTCTAAACTCAGCAAAGTAGTAGAAAAATACTTCTGAGAAGAGTTCTGAGGAGAAGAGGGTAACAGTGAGGAAATACTTCATGGCTAGTGTGGGTCCAGGCCTGCAGAGTGGGCCTGGGGAATGGAGGGGAAGCAGCGGATACACTCTGTTTGTATTATACTCTGGCTTTTGAGGCTGTCTGACACATCATAGTCATCAGAGATCTGGGGCCATGCTAGGGAGACCACACAGCCATGAGATGGGCGTACAACTAGCGAACAGGATGTGGTTACTTCAAGACCGGGTCAGCATGACCCAGAAGAGGGTGAGGTTTATGAGTGTTGGGCCAAACCCACTCCTGCTTACATGTTTCAAGAATAATCTTAATGATGGAAAGGAGAGATAGGGGTGGAAACTCATTAAATATGCCAAATATGAGATGTGGCTGGGCTGCTTCTATGCAAGCATGGCAGAAAAACATTAAGAGGTCATAATACGCTTAAAATAAAATAAGCTAGCGGCATAGCACTGAGGTGAAGAAACCCTGTGTTCTGTCAAAACTGTTAAAATATTAATCCTTCTACTATGAAAGATAGTAAGACACAAGCTGGTAGCTTGGTCAGCAGCGCTAATTGTCTTTGAAGAGCACGTCTGTGGGTTCCACAGAGTGAGGACTCTGCTTCTCCACTCCTGACCCAAGTTCACGGAGGCCATGTCGAAATGTTCGGAAGCCCCCTTTGCAGAATCGTGTAATTGTCCTGCAGGGACAGGCCACCTCTCTGAGCCTGGGCCAGGATGAGGGTCTACACTTCGGCTTAGTTCTGCTTTGTATTAAAGATTTTCTTGCAGTAAAAGTTTACCTTTCTGGAAACATTTGGAAGAGTGAAATGCCACATCTCCAATTTCTAGCAATATATTTGTCTGCCATTATTTGGCCTAGAAGCTTAAGAAGGAAGACCACTTGGAGCCAGACTTCAGAGTGATCTGTCTCTGAGGAATAACTTTCATATTGTACTATTCCGTTTTGCCATGCTTCCTAAGCCACCATAAATTCTCAGCATAAATCTGCAGAAAGACTTCACCCTCCACATCAAACCCTTATAAGGATCCGTTCTGCTCTCATTTTAGAATCTCCTTTCTAATAGCCAAAGGCAGACAGAGGAAACCAAGAAATCCAGACACTGCATCAACGGGTTAAATCATATGTCAAAGGTGTGACCATAACGTATTACAAGCTTTTCATCACATAATACATCACTCAAGAAAAAAATATTTGGGGCAGTTTTACTAATTCATCTTCCTATTGTTAAATGATTACATCTCTGGTGTTCGTGCCTTTCTGCTTCAATTAAAGCAATCATGCTTGCTCTTTTAGGAAACTATTAAGGGTTTATTACTTCTTTGTTTCACTGCTAATATTCAATTTTTCCTCTTTGTCTCCCTTCCCAATACATTTTTTTTCCTTTCTATCTGGTTTTACTTCTCAGCACACGGTACAATTTCGGCTACTGTTTGATAAAATGGCCACTGCACCAATATAACTTGTTTAACAAATATCAACAAGTGCTTATTGTCTCCTGTGTACTTGATACATTAGGTGGGTGGAGTGGGCAAAAGAAATAAGCGGTGGCTCATGTTCTCAATAGGGAGAGAAGATGTCAACACCCAAAACACCTAGCAAATAATTTATTGTCAGTATAGAGCCAGACATTTAATTACTGTATGGCTATGCAATGAAGAAAGTTAAAATAAAAAGAGTAGCTCTCTTAATTAATAAAGTCTTTCTGGAGAGGAGTATAACACATTTCTTAGCAGGAAAGAAAGGGTAAATCATTTCTGGCCAAGAGCATGGCCTAGCACTGAGGGAAGGAGGAGAAGGTTGTGTGCAGAGAAGCAGATAGAGCTCATTCCACCAAAGGGCAGGAGCCCCTGCTGAGAGAGCCAGGGCAGGGGCTGCTGATGGAGACCTTGGCTGCAGGATGAAGAGGCATGGGTTTGAGGCAGGGATTGCTGGAGGTCCCCTAACAGAGAAACAAAATGCAATGAAAGGAAGGGTATATGGATTTATCCAGCAATGGCGTGCTGGTCTCCCTGCAAGAGGAGACAGGGAGGGAATAAAATCACAGAAATTTGGCCCAGATGCCCATTAATGTTCCTTTCAATTCACCCTGAGGAACATACTTACATGATTCTATGCTAAGGGAGGTCAAGAGAGATAGAGATAGAGGTAGAGATAGAGATAGAGACAGAGAGACACCAAAATGGAGGTATCTGCAAAAGTGTCACAGATGTGAAGATACAACAAGAAGTCGGCAGTCAACAAACCATAAAAGGGTCCTCCCCAGCACCTAGCTGGCATCCTGATTGCAGACTTCCCAGCCTCTAGAACTGTGAGGAATAAATTTCCATTGTTTAAGCCATCTAGTTTATGGTATTTTGTTATAGAATCCCAAGCAGATTAGGACAGGGAGGATGCTGGGTGTTGGAGCTAAGAATTGGAAGGAATCTGAAGTTACCACACCCCATTCCCCTGCCCACGTGTATGATAGAAGGTCTCTCTCCAACATTTCTCGTAAGTATTATTTAGCCTGTTCTTGAACACTCAGTCTCATAAGAAGCTCACCACGTTCCAGGAAGACCCATGCCATTGGAGAACAATTTTAATAATTAGAAATTTCCTCTTCATGTTGCTCTAAAATTTGTCTTCTAATACCTTGCTCCTATTCATCCTCCTCCTGTTCTCTGGGGCTAGCAGAAGAGTATTCACTTATGAAAACTTGAATGCCAGATACCAGGCTGAGGAGTGGTACTAAAACCGGGAGCAGTGAAAGAGTGAAGTAGACATCTCGGTTTAACTGAACATTAGAAGGCGCTGTAGTTTTTTGAGTAGGAGAATGACAGGATCATTTCTATCTTGAAGAAGATCAAGAAGGTAGCCGTGGAGGAAAGGAAGTCAAGTTGGAGAGAACATTTTGGAGACAAAAAACAGAGCGTGGAAAGATAGTTGGAAGGATCTCTAAAGTGAAAGTTTAACTGCAGCATTGAGCAAATTCTACTTATTTTGGGGACTCAGTTTTCCCACCTCAAAAAATGAGACAGATTACCTCAAAGAACCTTTCCGATTCTACTGTCCTGTGGTTCTGAGTTTTTGGAGCTAAGAGAGATATTTTCCAAAGTAGGGAGATTTTGCATTACTATAGGTAAAAAGCAGAGATGCCCTGAAATTGGAATGGAAAAAGTGTTGAATCTAAGAAATATTCAGAAAAGACTCAGAAAGCCAAGATACAGCGTGGCTGTCTAGACCAAAAGAAAAGCAAAAATTAACAATAACTCAACTCCTGGGCTATGGGGCAAGGATGAATCATGGTGCTTTTGACCTTAAAGAGGACTTTTTGAAGCAAAACTAGGTGGGAAGAAGGAAGATTAACATGGAATTTGAGAACATTGTGGAACAGTAAAGAAGATGGAGGCAGCCCCTGTGTGAGCTCCTGTCCTTCAGCCTCTGTTCAAGTGAAGCAGGTGTTGACGCTGCACTTGAGTTCTGATCCCTCTGCTCACACAGCCGCAAACTCTCTCCTTGGGTGATCTCACTCCTTCCCACGTGCAATACCATTTCTATGCTAACAACTCCTACATTTTTATCTCCAGCCCAAACCTCTCTGAATTTCAGAATCATATCCCTGCAAAGTGAACTTGTCTAAATAGAACACTTAACTTCCGCTTCCCATTTGTGCCCTCTCTCCCCTCGTCTCTCCTGTATTGGTAAAAGCCACTTCCACCTACCCAGTTGCTCAAGTGAAGAAACTGAGTCACGCTCTCAGTACAGTCTGCCAACAAGGCCAGACAAATCCACTTCCAAAATACACTCGCATCCATCTATTTTCCTCCCTCTTCACTTCCTCACTCCACCCCCGGTGCAAGCCACCAACTCTTCTCACTTAAACATCCACCCTCCCTTCCATTCTCTACACAGCAGACCGAGAGATTTTAGTAAAATGCAAATCAGATCATGTCTCTCTCTTGCTTAAAACTGTCCAGGGCTTTCTGTTCTTCTTGGATAAAAGTGCAAATGAATGATCTTGACCTGCATGACCTACCTGGGCCTATCCCCACCACCGCATCCGACCTCCTGCAGCCTCAGTGGGCTCACTGAGGCTGGAATTGCTGCCTCTCTTTCAGCTCCCTGCCCCTGCCAAGCTTCTGCCAGGAACTATCCTCTCCCTGGTCTTTGCTTTGCTGGCTCTGTTGCCTCCCATGTGTCTCAACTTAAGTGTCACTCCTCAGATGAGCCTTTACTGACCTACAGAACTCAGGTTCCCTGTATTTGGCTTCTATCTCAGCCCTTTGTTTCCTTCATACCAGTTGTTGCAGCTTGTCATTTATTTTTTTGCTTTTTGCCTTTTCAGCTCTAGAATGGAAACTGCATGAAAGATGGCACCATGCATGTCTTGTTCAGTGTGCCATTCCTCAGTGTTAGCAGGGATCAGTAAATACTTGGTGAATGAATGAACAAGTCGTATTCATTGGTCTTATTCTGCTAAACAAAATTTGCAGTAGGGAATCACTGGTGGCATCTCTCTTTGCTATATACCCTTTATAAAATATAACATTAGTTGATTTTCTACTTTGACTCCTCATTAAATCTGCAAAGAGATGCTTTCCCCTTTACTCATCTTGGCTATGACATTGTCTCTTAGCTTTGGGGCATCACCAAATCAGAGATTAAAAAGCTCAAGAAGTCTTTTTCTCTGCACAGTACATCGAACCACATTTCAAATGCTGTGCTATATCCGAAGTTAATCTTTACCAAGTGTTATTTTCTTTGGTTCTGGACCTCTACGTGCTTTACCATCAAAACATTATTTAGTTAGCCTTTTGAAGATGTGCAAAGATCTTTGGAGTAAAGATCACAGTGTTTGCTTTTTTGGAGTGGTGCTCACACCAAGGTAGGGCAGAAGGAATTTCCTTGAGCAGCCTCGAGGAAATGGATCAGGTTTCTGTTTCTGGGGCTCTGCATGTTCTTTCTTTTGTAGCAGGAACACTGCCTTCTCATCTGAGAGCTGATGGGTACATTCACTGTGGCCATCCCTCCCACACTTTCAAGATTGGGCAAGCAGTCTGTGTCTGATGAATTAACCATGGTCACCTTTTTTTTTCTGAGGCATTTAAATCTATGAAATTTAGTCATTAGCGGACTTCCAATAACAAGAGTCTTGTGACTTGTGGTTTGACCTTCTCTCGCCTCTGGAGCCTCTTGTTCTTAACCTGTAGACCAAAGATTTGAGTTTACTCTCACCTAGCTCCTGAATTCAAGAAATTTCTCCCTCTCTCTCTGTCCACACTCATCTGGAGAGGGACAGAGAAAGAGAAGAAAGGAAGGAAAGGATAAAATCCTTTGTTGATGTGAGAAGACATTGTGAAGTTCTTATAGAAGAACTACCCAAAACTTTTCCAAAGTAAATCCAGCTTTTAAATTTTATCTGTTAGAACAACATGGATTCCCACCTCAGTTTCAACAGTTTATCAAATGTCAAGTTTTTTTCCTTAAACCAAAATTCATCATTGTTTGGACATGGGAAGGCTCTGATTAGCTTGATTTTGTTGCACTTAAAAAAATTTAAAACAAATTTGTCCTAACAATGGCCTACCATATTAAAGAGCTGTAATTATTAAAATAGTGCGGTGTTGGAGTAGGATCAGATATTCAGCTTAATCAAACAGGGTAGAGAGCCTATAAACAGAGCTTTGCATATGTTAAAATTTAGTTTGTGCCAAAGATAAAATTGCAAATCCATGAAGAAAAGGTAAAGAACGGACCTACTCCAGGGAATAAAATAAAAAGAGATTCCTATTTTATATCATGCACAAAGATATATTCCAGATGGATTAAAGGCTTCAAACGTAAATAATGTAATTCTAAACCTGTGAGAAAAAATACAAGAATATCCTTGGTATAGGGAAGGCTTTCTTTAACAAGACACAGAAAACACACACCATGGAAGAAAAGATATTGAAATTTGACTATAGCAAAATTTAACTCCTTTTATGGCAAACCAAACCAAACCAAACCCCAAACCTACTATAAACAAGGGTAAAATGCAACTGAATAAGACATATGATGCGTTTTTCTTTAATAAATAAATGGTGAGAAAACAAAGGGATGAGGGCTATTAGGGAGAAAAGAAATTTAAAAGACATGGCGACCAAATGAAACCTGCGGACTTTGTTTGGATTCTGATTCAAAGAAACTGAGAGTAAAAAGATGCTTGGGGATCAAGTGGGGAAATTTGAATACTGAGTCGTTACTATCTAATTGTAAAGTATTACTGTTAATGTTTAAGGCAGGATAGTGATATTATGTTTATTTTTTTAAAAAGATTCTTATCTTTTAGAAAAACTATTGAAGTATCTGTGAATAAAATTATACAATGCCTAACATTGGCTTTAAAATAATCCAGCGGTTGTGTGGGGAAGGGAGAGAGGGTAGGTGTATAGACAAAAAAATGTTTGCCATCTGTTCTTAATTACTAAGGCTGAATGAGGGGTATATGTGAGTTCATTATATTATATTTTTAAATTTTATTCATGTTTGACATTTTCCATAATGATTTCTTTAAAATATAGGTAATGGATTTAGAACCATGCCTGGCCTATAATGAACATGAAATACATGTTATCTGTCATTATTACATTAATCTTTTAAAAAGACAAGTGACACACACATTGCTGGTGGGAGTATAAGTTGGTTCAGTCTCTACAGAGGCCAATTTGGTAATATCTATTTTTAAAAAAGGCACTCAGTCTTTAAACTAGTTTTTTAATTTTTGAGAATTTATTCTGTAGATATTTGTACATGTATGAAATAGTATAAAAGTTGTCATTGAAGCACAGTTTTTAGTAACAAAAAATTGGAAGCAGGCCGGGCATGGTGGCTCACGCCTGTAATCCTAGCTCTCTGGGAGGCCGAGGCGGGCAGATTGTTTGAGCTCAGGAGTTCAAAACCAGCCTGAGCAAGAGCGAGACCCCGTCTCTACTAAAAATAGAAAGAAATTAGCTGGACAACTAAAAATATATATACATAAAATTAGCCAGGCACGGTGGCGCATGTCTGTAGTCCCGGCTACTCAGGAGGCTGAGGCAGGAGGATTGCTTGAGCCCCGGAGTTTGAGGTTGCTGTGAGCTAGGATGACGCCACGGCACTCTAGCCTGGGCAACACTGTGAGACTCTGTCTCAAAAAAAAAAAAAAAAAATGGAAACAACCTAAATGCCAATCAGTATGAAACTGGTAAAATAAATTCTGGTAATAAATAAAAAAAGAAGACTCCATAGCCAATAAAATAAAATCGAAAGAAAAGAAATAACTCTATATAAACCGGTAGAATGGTCTTTAAGATATCTGTAAGTGAGAAAGGCAAGATGCAGAACAGATGCATAGTATACTATCTTTTAAATTTATAAAAATGAACTGTAGAGAAACATATAGACTATTTTTTGTGTATGCATAGGGCTCTTTGGAAGGGGATGCTAGAACATTGGTTTTCTCTAAAAAGAGAAACCCAATGGGGGAGGGGGAATAGATGCAAAAGGGAGACCTTTCACTGTGTACTATTATAACTCTTGAAATTTATACTCTATGAATATATTACTAATTCAAAAAAAAAGATGACTTATTTGCAATGTATATAATATACAAAAAATTACTATCCTGGATATATGTAGCACCCTTACAAACTGGTAATGAAATACAAATAATCTAATAGAAAATTATGCAAAGGATATGATAAAAGAAAATTGTTATGCCAATAAACCTGTGAAGTGATAGTTAAATCTACTAACAAGTGTAGAAATGTGAAGTAAAACCAATAGTTGAGCATTATTTTTTAACCAACAAATTGGAAAAAAATTTAGTGTCCAATAATATCATGTATTGGCCAGTCTGTGGGGGAACTGGTCCCATCACCTTGTGCTGGTATGTAATAGTCACTTTGGGGCTCTTTTGGCAGCACCTAAGCAAAATAGAAATTGTACATACCTAGGCCAATAGATTCCACTACTAGTGTATTTCCTATAGGAACACATATATGAGTGTACAAAGAGACATGTACAAGAATGTTTATTGCAGCATTGTAGAAAATAGTAAAAAACTGGAAAGAACCTAAATATTCATTACTAGTGGATTGGAGATGTGATATATACACAAAAAAAAGGGATGAACTAGATCTAGCTCACCATGGATAGAGCACCAAAAATATAATTTCCCAAGTAGGGGAAAAGAAGCAAGTTTCAGAAACTATAAAGAATGATGCCATTAATTTAAATAACAACATACTGTATATACAGAAAGCAACACTATACATTACTTGTGGCATACATAAGTGTACAAAACGTATACATTTTAATGAATTGGAAAGATTCACACCCAACTCCTGAAAGTGCTTTCCCTTGGGTGGGGGGAAGTGGACTGGTTAAAGGAGACCAGGTTTGGAATCTAAACCATATTACCTCTCTAAGAAAAAAATGGGGAAAAATACAAGCAGATGTTTACAGTTGTTAACTCTGAGAAGTATGAATGCAAGAATTTGTTTTAACTTTTCCGTATCTTTTAAATTTTTCAAGAAAAGGAGGAAGGAGTGGAAGAAAATTTTGTCAGGGGAAAAAAATAATACAAATTTCCCGTTGAGCTTTGGAGTATCTAAGCAATGTGTACTTCCCTTGTGGTAGAGAGAAACCCTGAGCTAATGCTTGGCTTCCTCTGGAAGACATTTTTGCTGATGACAGCCTATTTCCCTCTCACACTGGCCTGCATGACAGACAAGAAGAGGACTGTCAGGAAAGGCAGCCACTTTCCGTAGTGGGAGGGTTAAGGCCCTATCTGCCCACATGGATAATGTTTGAGAGCAAAGCGTTTCCAGGAACGTGATTTGTAGCTTTTTTTTTTAATTTTTTTAATTTTTTATGTATTTATTTATTTTTATTTCAGCATATTATGGAGGTACAGATGTTTAGGTTACGTATGTTGTGATTTGTAGCTTTTAAGTCCTATAGTTTCTCTGTGTGTATGTTATTACTACCATATATTACTAGAAAGCTTTCTGTGTGATGGGGAATAAATAATAGAAAGTGAGTTATGATGTAGAACCCAAATTCCAAGGCATTTTAATTAAGGGAGAAGTTCTGAGGGAGTGAGCAATTCTCCCAAATTGTTCCTAAAGATAAAAATTGATATTTTTCAGAAATTTTTCAGAAAAAAGAGTTTCAGACAATGTGATGCCTTGATCACTAGCCATATTTGGTAGTAAAGAGCCTTCTACTTACCTGGGCTCCTTCTGTTGTAGCTATGAATAAGGGTGCCCTTGAGCAATGGGAAGTGCACTCCCACTCAACTCAGGCAATGTGACATAGGTGGGGAGCGGGAGCAGCTTGGGTGTGAGGATGCCAGGGCCGCTGTCTGCCCCGGTCACTGACACTGCACTTGAGCACAGGTGTGGACAAGAGGAGCACAGAGTGGACCAGTAGGCACCAAATAGCACTTTTCACATTTGATACAATAGTCATAGCTTATGGGCTCCCGCCAGACTCTGCTGTCAACCCCTCGCTGACAATGATAGAGTCGTACATCCGCTCAGCGTTCAGAAATGAGCCACGCTTGTTTTGACACCATTGTTTCTGTGAAAGAAAGAGGAACCAGATTGGAGATCGTAGTCGTCAATTGGCAGAATCAGTTAAGAATAACAACAGCACCAGCGTGCGTCATTTGGGAGAGGTGAAGCCTTGACCAGGCACTGGGACTCACCGGGACATGCCAGCCCTGCTCTTCCTCCCTTAGTTTGGACAACATCTGGTCTCATTTCCATGCCTTCCGCGTACCCAGCTGAAGGGAGGCTCACCCCTGCCCCCCAGTCACTTAAACCTCTGGTGATGCCTGATCCTAAAATGTAGTATTTAGCAACCACAGGGATTCCTGTTTGTACAGCTAAGTCTTTGCTTCTTATTTAAGCTTTGATTTATTGTCTTTGGTTGTTTTGGGTAGGCGGATGGCTGATTTTTAACAAGAAGATAAACTTACAGATGGAAATTCTTTTAAGCCATAAATACCACTAACTTGCCTGTTCCAGGGGAGTTCAAATAAAGACACTGGAATTTAGCAGTTGCTGAAATGTTTTCCTTCTTTTCCTATTGGCCAAGGAAAGATGTACCCCAGCATCAGCGGTTTAGGCGCCAGGGCCTGACCTGTCCCTGGACACATAACCCCTTCAGAGTTCCTATTGCATAGAAAGGAGGCAGAGGAAGACAAATTGGTCTACACCAGTTGACCTCCAAAGAGGAGGCACAGCTTTACACAGCAGTCTCTGGAGGTTTCTTTATCTGCTTTATTTAGTATAAACACTGTCCTTTTTGAGTCTTCTCTATTTCTTCTAGCAGGCTCCAAAGATTAATTCTGGATCTCTGGCTAAATTCAGTATCTCTGCTCTGCTCCCCAATATTGTTTCTGTCTTTTTCCTTGGTCTTACACAGATCCTGGAAAATATCAACTCTGAGGGCTGGGGCAGTATCTTGTTCACCCTTGGAGTCTATCGCTGCATGGAGCATAGCACTTACCACCTAGTAGGTAAGCAATAAATGCGTGTCGGTTGATTATTCAACCATCTCAGTCCTGTCTGCACATTAAACAAACAAATAAACAAATCAACCAACGTTGCATTGGCTCCACCCCAGACCCATTGAATCTTGATGGCTGGGTGTGGGATCCCAGCTGTAGGTGATTCTCATGCAAGGGGAAAGTTGAGAACTACTGAATTAATGAACCTGTTGCTTTACTTGGCTATGTTCTATTTGCTTCCAAGTTTGGGAGAAACGTATCTGAGTTCTTTCAAGGAACAAATATCCCATCACTGAAAAGATGCCAGTGCTATTTTATAGTAAGGGTAGACGTACTGTGTGGCCCTGAGCAAGTTATTTAAACTGTCTGTGCTTCAGTTTTCTCAACTGTAAGATGGAAGAATAATAGTAACTACTTCTTAATATTGTTGTAAAAACTAAATGAACTGAACTGCAAAGCTCTTAGAATAGTACCTGATATGTAAGTGTTCGAGAAATGAAATCCAATATGAACAAGAGGACGATGTGTTGGCTGTTTGTATTGTTCTCTGCTCCGGTTAATGACCCCAGCTTCCTTCCAGACTGAGCTCCCAGTGTTTGATCCCAGCCTCTCCCTTGCCACCTCTGTCTCATCCCTGCTCAAGTCCTGCTCTCTGACGCCGCACTGTCTGGAATCCGCCCTTCCCTGTTGCTCCCACGGCTCCCACGGCTCGCTCTCAATACCTGTCTCCTGGATTATGGCTGCCACCCAGGTCTCCTTCCCGACCGTTTGTGGGTCAACCATCCCTCTATGGCTCCCAAATCATCCTAAAGTTAAGCTATGATCCTGGCGCTGCTGAGCTCAAAACTCAACCGATATCCTTACTGCTGTAAAAATTCAATCCCAAGCTGTGTGATTTGGGCAGTTTAAGCTCAAAGCCTCAGTTTCTTCAATTTTAAATGGAGGTCATCTAATGTCGCTTTCTACTCAATGAGGTTGTGAAAACAGAATGAGTGAATTCCTGTAAACAGAGGGCTCAACAAATGTTGTTGTTATTACAACTTCCTACAACTTCTACCATAGTTATTTGAGTACAAATCTCTTCTGCAAGGAGATTGTAAGTTCTCCACAGAAGTGCCAAAGTCTACCTTTTCTTATACCTGGTGGAGGGAGGTGGGCCTTGGGCTGAGACTTGAAGGCCAGGCAGGGTTTGAGTACACTAACAGCAAATGAGCCCAAGAACAGAACAGGGCATGGCATGGGAGGATGAGTAGAGAGGATATTAAGGCACAGTGGGAAATAAGCCCAGAGAGATGCGTGCTGTATATTCAATATTATGTGTGGATTTCAAGAGGGGAGTGTGGAGGAGAACCTTGAGAGGCAGGCAGAAGAGTGTGCACTTGATCTCCTAACCCGCA
>CAUYSK010051646.1:0-19625 GCA_963575035.1 Avahi laniger | reverse complement strand
AGCGATCCTACTGCCTCAGCCTCCCGAGTAGCTGGGACTACAGGCATGCGCCACCATGCCCGGCTAATTTTTTTTTCTATATATTTTTAGTTGTCCAATGAATTTCTTTCTATTTTTAGTAAAGACGGGGTCTTGCTCTTGCTCAGGCTGGTTTCAAACGCCTGAGCTCAAACGATCCACCCGCCTCGGCCTCCCAGAGTGCTAGGATTACAGGCGTGAGCCACCGCGCCCAGCCTATTTTATTCTTTTTGATGCTATTGTAAATGGAACTCTTTTCTTAATTTCCTTTTTGAATTGTTCATTGTTAGTGTATAGAATGCAACTGATTTATATGTGTTGATTTCATATCCTACAGCTTTGCTGAATTTGTTTATTCTATTAGTTTTTTTGTGCAATCTTTGGGGTCCTTATTTAGTTTTTGATCTGAATTAATGCTGCATATGTAGACTGAGAAACCTTAAGTGAAAAATGTAAAGTGGTTCCAGGTTGATCATTTCCCAGACAACTATAAAAGAAATTCAGATTCTCTAATGCTTCAAATAATTTCCTAAGATAAAATCCCAAGGAAATTGATCAGTGCCTGGCCAAAAATCCACAAAACATGCAAGGAAATAAGGCACTGTGAGTAAGAACCTACCGAAAAAGTGCACAGCAAAAACACACCCATAAAAACTTCACATATTGGAATTATCATATATAAAATATTAAAACAAATGTTTAATATACTTAAAGAAGTAAAATAGAAGCCTGAAAAAATGGTTGGGGAACAGGGAATTAAAAGAACAATCATACAAATTTAAAAAACTGGAATTTCTAAAGATGAAAATAATAACCACAAATTAAAAACTTTTACATACATTAAATAGCAGTTGAGAGACAGACTTTGTTAACTGGAAGACAGGTCCAAAGAAATTGCCCATAATATGCAAGGAAGAAAAGATGGAAACTAAGAAAGAGAGATTGAAAGAGTTGGAGAATAAGGAGTGAAGTTCAACATGGATTTAACTGAAGTTCCAAAAGGGGATAATAAAATTGTGAGCAGGCAATATTTGAAGAGATAATGGCTATAAAATAACATTTCATAGAACTGGTGAAAAATGCCAACTTTTTTTGTTTTGTTTTTGAGACAGGGTCTCAGGCTAGAATGTTGCCCAGGCTAGAATGCAGTGGCGTCATCATAGTTCACTGCAACCTCAAACTCTTGCCTCAGCCTCCCGAGTAGCTGAGACTACAGCCATGCACCACCATGCCTGGCTAATTTTTTTCTCAAATTTTTTTTGTCTAGTAAGGTAACTGAATCCCAAGAAGAATAAGTAAAAAGAAACCCATCTTTAGATACATCATTGCAAAATTGCATAGCCTCAGAGAAAAAGAGAAGTACTAAAAGAAGTCAGAGAGAAAAGAGAAATTGCCTGCAAAAGAACAAATGGCTATTATACTGAAAGGTGACTTATCAGTAGCAACAGTGGAAGTTGTAAAGCAGTGAATATCATCCTTCATGTGCTGAGAAAAAAATAACTGTCAAACTAGAAATCAATGCCCAGGAAAAGTATCTCTCCACAAGGAGGGCAAACTAAAAGCATTTCAGACAAGGAAAAATTGAGAGTTTTTAACCACCGAAAGTACATAAGTAGAAGAACTGAGATCAAGAAAGAACGCTAATGACAAATATGGAGGTAAAACAAAGCAAACATTGATGTTATAAGACATTACTAACAATGCCTCATTTGTGAGGGGAGAATAGGCTACAATTAAAATACCAGAAAACAATAGCATTTACTTTGGAAGGAAAAATCAGAATAGTGTGCTAAAAAGTCATATTTTAAGAATAGGGTTAAAAGTCCAACTTTAAATTTTGTTATATGTAGACAGGTAGTGCGAATGCTGAAAGAATAGGTATTGAGTGTATAACTTCTAAACAAATAGAGGGGGAAAGTGGAGTGAGGAAAAAAGAAAAATCAATACAATATAAAAAAGGAAAAAAAGGAAAATCTGGAAAACAGAATAAATATAGAAAACATGTAAAAAGATGATAGAAATATTAATAAGTCCAAATACTGTTTATCAGTAATCACAATAAACAGAAGCAAAGCTATAGCTATGAAGATAAAGATTATTCAATTTGATTTAAAAAAAATCTGACAACTCTTTATAAACCTAAGGATTTATAAAGATTGAAAATGTAAGAGTGGAAAAAGGATACAAGACAAATACTTACAGCAAGTTGGTAAAATATTAACATCAAACTGGGAAAAAACTTTACTAGAGAAAAAGATGATCATTATATAATTATAAAAGATTTAATTAGCCAAGAAGATAAAATTTCTAAATTAATAGGTACCTAATAACATGTCTATGTCTATATATACAGGCACACATATAATCAATAACTGTGTCCAAATTCACCTACAATGGAGAGTGTTCCTTTTGTATACTATTTTATTTATGCCTTTAGTTCATTCCTATCATGTTGGTATATTATACTTTACTTATACTGTCTTAATTACCCTCACAGTTACTAACCCTCTTTTTTGAGCATTGCAGTGTGCTAGGTGCTGTGAGGGAAATATAGTGATGAATAAGACATGGTTCTGTCTTTAGAGAGTTTATATCCAGTAGAGACAGGTGTATAAACAAGCTCACTATGAGACAGTTACAGTAATGCTGTATTTGCAGTCTGAGTACTTTATTGTGGAAGGCAAAAAGAGTGATCAGTTTTTTAGGGGGAGTATATTGGAAGTCTTCATAGAGGAGGCATTTGAAAGATATGTAGGATTTGATTAAGTAGAGACAGGCATTGGGACTGATAAATCATCTGAAGGGAAGGAAAGTTTTGGTAGTTTATGCCAGATTACTCTAAAATTAGTGGTAAAGTTAATTGAAATTTAGAACTTTCAAACAATTTCTTTTTATTGTCCTGAAATTTCTCTTGGAACCAGTATTAAGTAAAAAAGTAAATCCTTTCCATATGGGATTACTTAGGGGGAATTCTTTCAGCAGTTGTCAGTATATTAGGACAACAAAGAAAAGATACAAGTGATGATTTCAAAAGTGATTAAAAGGGATAATTTGGATCTCTTATCTTTTGAAGTTTCAGAGTTAAAGATTAGATAAGAACCTTTGGTCTTCCAGAAGAAAAATCTGTCATTTGCTGCAATCACAATTTACTGCCCCATAAGCTTTTTGTTCCAATTTGTCACTTTGGAGTTGGAGGTGCACTGGAAATTCAGACAAATGCCCATACCTATAATTCTTCTTCACAGTTCACTGTTAAGCAGGTTGATAGCTATGCAGCGCTTCCCCAGGAATGGTGAGAGGGAGATAAGAGAAAAGGAAACAGAGGGAAGAAAAACCTTGTAAAAAAGAGACTTCTCCAGCCCTCTCCCTCATTCTGGTATTGGTTACCTTGCTTTACTACCTCAATTTAACGCTTTGTTCTACTTTTCAGAAAAAGTCCCCTGAAGAGCTTCAACTACTTAAATGGTAATGGTTCAAAGCAGATAAGATAAATATGGATATTAATTTTTACTAATTATGAGGAAAAATTTTTCTTCAAGGAAAAAAATACCTTGCATACACATTAGTAAACATTAATACTTATTATTATGTAAGTTTTTTGTGTGCTTTTGTTGTAAAAATAAGCACCATATAGAAGTACCTTTAATATCTGAAAATTCATGCCTTCAGCAAACATTACAAGGCATTCTGCTAGGAGTTATGAGGGCTATGAAGAAGAGTCATGTAAGAATACTACTCTCAGGAGTTTAATAGAATATAAGATTAAAAAATGAAGATTTTATTTTAAATTAGGAAAAAAAGGCCATATAATATTATAGTGTCTGAGAGATGTCAATAACACCCATATTCCCTGCCCAAATTCTGAACAAACTGGAGAAGAGAGTAACAGATGAGAGATCAGAATACCACCTTTACTTCTGATAAAGCTGATACTGGAGGACATGGCTTATATATGCAGATAGTTATGCTTTCTGATACTGAACCCCAAAGTTAAATAGACTTACCTGGTCCGAGGCAGGACAGGGTCAGAAGCATCCTCCCTGTGAGAGCCTTTTAGGGGAAACATAAATGAGGGGATAGAGAGACCCCAGAAGTATTTGGGGAAAATTGTTCCTCATAAAAGCCATAGGATTTGGAAAGGGAGGGAGTTGCCTCTCAACATGCACATAGAAAAAGCCATTTGTAATCCTGATGTCTTTTATACAACATGTATTTTAATTTTTGCATGTTCTCTTTTTTTGCAACCATGGTTTTTACATGTTGCATGGAATGTACATAATTTAAAAACTGAGCCTAGATTCTACCTTTCTTCATTTCTTTCTTTCCTCTCTTGACAAAATTTGAATCATTTTCTTCTGTATGCCTCTATAGTTGCACTTCATACTCTCTATTGTAATTGTGTTGACAAGTCTCTGTTACCTGTATATTTTGTGTTCTTTAAATGAGGGGACAGTATCTTATTTATGTATCCCCAGTGCTTGGCATGTATAAAATAGTTTATTGAATTGAATTATTGCAGTAATATCATTCTTTTTATCACTTCACTGGCATTTTCCTCTAGTTCCTGCATAATATTCCTAATTCCATTGTTGAAAATAACTTGAGGAAGAGGATGCCTAAGGAATAAGTTCTTGATATCATAAAACCCGGTAATAATCTTGGGAAAGCTTACCTTAGGAGAAGGCCTGACTTTATAGGTGAAGCTTAGAAGAATGTTGAAAGTTGGGAGAATGGATACTAATGCAGGACATTGTGAGCAGGAGTTACCTCTTTTAAAAAAAGAAGGAGCATAGAATCAGGTGAGATCATGGTGATGTGGTAGGGTTATAAATAATTTTGGCATTACTTCTTCAGATATGGCTTATAAAAAATGCTTAAGTGTTTGAATGGGTCTCAGTTAACAAGTGTTGACAGAACATTTTCAGTGCTTAGATTGCACTTTTTATTTCTAGGGAGAACTTTGCTTTTTTGTTTTTGAGCCAGGGTCTCGCTCTGTTGCTTGTGTTAGAGTGCAGCGGTGTCATCATTGCTCACTGCAACCTCAAGTTGCTGGGCTCAAGCAATCCTCCTGGCTTAGCCTCTCAAGTAGCTGAGACTACAGATGTGTACCACCACATGTGGCTAATATTTTCTTTGTTCAGGCTGGCCTCAAGCAATCCTCCTGCCTCAGCCTCCCAAAGTGCTAGGATTACAGGCATGAGCCACTGCACCTGGCCGAACTTTGCATTTTAAACACAAATTTATTGGTTTTTATGGTTCAGCAAAGGAGGAAAATAATGGTAAATTACTAGTCATAATTATCTGGCAAACTCCAGGAATAATGTGATTATTTTAAGTGCATTTTTTATCAGGTAACTGAAGTTTATCTTTTTAAAAGTAATATCTTTTTAGTTTAAATACATTTTGCTGTGTATGTTTCTTACATGTTTACCCCTGTTTCTGCTTATTGAACAGGTCTTAATGAAAATAATTTATTATTTCCCTGGTAAGGGTTGTCAGCTTTTATACATAAACATTTATTAGACAAAAGTATTAGCAAGTAGTGCAGAAACAGTTCATGCAGTCTGTTTGGTAAATTCAGTGAAATCCCAGTTCTTTGTTTCTCTATCTAGATAATTCAGCCACATCTTCCATAAAAGGTTCTCTTTAGGTAGTTGAGACAATAACCCGAAGGCATTAATTGTTGACTTTATAGTCAACATTAGGCAATTAAAATACTCCAAAATCAATTATAGACTTGACTCAAACCCTAAGAACCATTCTGAAAGGTAGAGGATGTAGAGTTTCTCAGATCATATTCCCTGTTTATAAGGGAGAGGAATATTTCCAAAATATTCAAGACGGTTCATGTATGTTGAATGCCACTGATTTCAGTGACAAAAGCCCATTTCTGACATTCCTTATGTAAAGCCTTTAGGGCTAATAGGAATAGCTTCTGAAGTGATTATAGTAGCTGCTTTGGGAGTGTGACTTTTCTGATTACATGCTAGCTGGTCACCCCTGGAATGTAAATTCTTGTTAAATAGCATATTTAGATTTAAAAACCAAGAAATGAGAATGTAAGCTCCATGAAGGCAAGAATTTTGCCGTGTCTAAAATAATGCCTAGCCCATAGTGAGAACTGAAATAACTGTTGAATGAGTAAATATCACACTGATTTTGCTGAAGTACTTAAGTAAATTATAGACATTATAAAAACAATTATGTTTTAGCCACAAGCATTATGAATGCAATGGTAATAAAAATAGATTTGAAGCACACAGTCCTATTATAAGGGGTTCAAGAGTTTTAAAAGGAAGAAGGGGGAAACATCCAGGTAAGAGGACATGCATGCTAGCTTTCCAATATTGGATGTCATTTACTTTTTCTTAGATTGTATCAACCTGTCAACCATGACATGTCTTTTCATAACAGAGTTCCAATTAATCTAAAAATTTAACTGATACCTATAGCCAATAAATACATTATCGGCTTACATTTTCTGTGTATCTTTTGTGGTATGGCCTCTATGCAATCTAAGACACTTTGTTTCGTCTCTGAAAAATCCTTCCTTTGCTTTTTAGTAATTTACTTTTGAATTTATAGATATCTCACCTTATGATTCGTCATATTATTTGCATCATATTATACTCTGATCAACCCTTAAAATGTTAAAGGAAAGACATTACTCTGTTTCTTAACGAATACACTAAACCTTTAAGTACAAATACTTCTACAATCAGTCCCTATAAAGCCATCAGATGTTTGAAGAAAGTTTTTAAACATGAACTAAGGGGCTAGTTTTAAGAACTTAGCTGTGAATGAGTGAGATCCTACCCATTTAATAGAGTTTTCCAAATGAGTAATAGAAAATATAAAATGGAGGGGGAAGAACCCCTAGAGGTTTGAAATTCTGCTGCTGCGCGATCCTGTCTGTCTCCTTTATTCAAGAAGTTTGTCGTCATTTTCAGAATTTACTCTAGAGACCAACTTCTTAATTTAGATATTAGCTAACCAGTCATGGCAAAAGATACATGAAAGTAAACAATACCATGTTGGAAAGGATGAAGAAGCAGCGATCCAACCAGTAGGAGTGTTTTGGAAGCCCATTTGCTGTGGGCTGAGGCCACACATTGAGGTTCTGCTGCTGCTTCCCAGCCTCACACAAGCCTCCCTGCTCCTGGGGACCGTCCTGACCATCTATCTCCACCTTGTCCACCTCCATCTCACTCCTGCAGCCAGGGTTGTCATTTTTAACACTGTCTTACTCTGCCATGATACAAGGATGCCTAAGTGGCTTATACAGTGTCTTTGCCATATGCTGAGTGATGCATCTTAAATTTTTATCTGCTCTTTAGTAGTTATTTTGCTTGCCACTTGCTGCCAGCTGCCATCATTCTTTAACAGACCTCCCCTTTCTCAATTATTATAGTTACTGATTATCAACAGTGGGTCAGGAAACTGGTTAACCAAGCTAATTGAAATTGGCTGTAAAAATAAGGATGAAAAAGTCTGAAAGTCTTTCTCATGAATATAGTGCTTGGACTTTGTAACTTCTATTTTGACTTTGCACAGACCTTTTTTTTGGTTTGTTTTGATACAGAACCTCTGGATAAATGAGGAGTTAGCCATATTGTTTCAGCACAAACAGCTAAATGTAGATTTCTTTTTTTCCTTTTCTTGTGAGGTATACTGTACATACTATAAAGTGAACAAAAGTATATAGCTCAACAAATTTTTGCATGTGTATACACCTACATAGATCACTCAGATCAAAATATAGAACATTTCCAATACCCTAGTTGGCTTTCTCATGTTCTCTCCCAGTTAATAGCCTGCCTTACAAGATGTCCACAATTCTGACCTTTTTTCTAATTAGTTTTACCTCTTTTTGAACCTTCTTGGAAATTGAAATTTGAGTTTCATATCATTTTCTTGTGCCATGAAGTATTAGTCTTCTTTTGTTTTTTTTTTTTAATTTTATTTTTCCCATTTATTCTTGAAACATTCATTTAATACCTATTGTGGGCAAGAAATGAATGATTTTTGGAGATTCAAAGGTAAATAAAATATACCTTGCCATCAAAAAGCTTGGGGTCTAGTACAAGGATAAAAAGTAGCATAAAGGAGGTGTAAACAAACTACAGAGAAAGCTTATGGGAAGAGTGGTACTGTATCAGGGAGGGTCCTGACAGAAACTGGATGGCACACTCAAATAGGTAAACTTGGGAGAATTTATGAAGGGATGATTTGCAAAAGAATGTGAAAGGTTAAGGGAAACCAACATGGTATGATGACTGTCTGGTGAGCAACAGTGAATAACCATTACCACCCTTAGACATATAAGGGCAGAATAGAGAGTTATCAAGACTCAGAGAGTTGCTGTATAGAGGTCCATTTGACAGAAGTTGTCATTGCTAACCAGAGGTGATTTTACTTGAGAGCTGGGGAGTAAATACCCCAGGCTCCCTCTGTTCCTGTCTTTCAATCTCCTGCCATAGTCTTCCACTGGCTGAATCCACCCAGAAGATAGAGAGCAAGAGGTGGGAGTGGGGGAGCTTTTTATACCTGCAGAGCCTCCTGGGGCACAGAACAGAGTAGAATAGAGTGGAGAATGGATCTGGAGGGGAAAATGAAATCTATGTAGCACAGTTTTTGTTTGTTTGTTTGTTTGTTTTCTGGAGACACCCTGGGTAGAGAGTGTAGTGGTGTCATCATAGCTCACTGCAGCCTCAAACTCCTGGGCTCAGGCTATCCTCATGCCTCAGCCTCCTGAGGAGCTGGGACTACAGGTGCATGCCACCATGCCTGGCTAATTTTTTCCATCTTTGATAGGGATGGGATCTTGCTCTTGCTCAGGCTGGTCTCAAACTCCTGACCTCAAGAGATCCTCCTGCCTCAGCCACCCAGAGTGCTAGGATTACAGGTGTGAGCCACTGTGTGTGGTCCCACAATTTGTTTTTTAAGGACACAGAAGATACTAATCACTGCAGAAGTGGAGGAAAGGCCTTTTAGGAAGAGAGAATCATGTAAACAAAGGTAGAAGAGTATTGAAATACAGAGTATATTCAGAAAATAGAAAGTATTTCAGATAGTTTGGATGTATGCTGAGCAAAGAGGAATTTTAGGCATAAAAATGAAAAGATTGGTTAGTATTTGCAGAGAGATGTTAATATTTATGTTGCTTATTCTCTTATTTGTTAAGTCTTGTATTATATCAAGGTTTTTATAAATGCATGAGAATCAATATTGCCTTTATCCTTAGGTCGAAGGCAGTGGGTCAAGTTCTGTGTCTTAAGATTTTATCTGAGAGATTTGCACATAGTGGCCGAGTACAAATAGTACACAGAGCAGGAGTGATTTAGAGAGTGAGGCTTACCCTTAAGAATATAGGCTCTGGATTTGGACCACCTACACTTGAATTCTGGCTCCAGCACTTTCTAGCTTGGTGACTTAGGAACGTTACCCAATGTAGGCCTCAGTTTTCTCATTTGTAAAATAGGCACAGTCATAACTTTGTCATTCAGTAGGTGTGCGGATTAAATGAGTGATTCATATATTGAGCCCAGAACCTAGTAGACAGTGTCAATAAATGTTACCTATTTTTTATTACTTTTGGGAGGATAGTACAGATGTTTTTAGATGTTGAAAGGCTGACACATGAAATAGGATTAAACTTCCTATTTTTATGAGAACCTCTAGTGTCAGGACTAAGACTAATGTGTGTAAATAGCAGGTAGACTGGTTTGGGATTAATATGAAAAAATTGTTTAATTGTTTGGACTTGCTTGAATCAGTTAGATAATGATTAACATATCAAGGGAACTGTTTAATAAAAGACAGGGGTGTTTTAAAGTATATTGATGCTCAGAATGACAAAAATCAGATAAAATCTTTAGGATACCTTCCATGTATAATAGTCTATTGGTTTAAACTACAAATCTGTAAAAATCGGAGCTCTGGGCAAGATGCAATGTGTTTAATTTCCTTTTTCCCATCTCTCTTTGTTCCTCTTGATAAACTGTTCCTGACTTCTAATAATCCAGATTACATGTCTTCTCTATCTAGCTATCTAGTTAAATAAAGAAAAAAGTATATATCTATTTTTCAGCAACAGGGTCTCATTTGCCCAGGCTGGACTTGAACTCCTGGGGTCAAATAATCCTTGTGCCACACCTCCGGAGTACCTGGGACTACAGGCTGTCACCTCCATGCCTGGTGTATTTAACAATATTTATTGAGCACAATTGAATGTGCCGCTGTTGTTCTAGGTACTGTGATTAGTACCGTGAACAAGACACATCAGTTTTCTGCCCTAATGGAAGTTTAAAAAATTTTAGCAGAAGGAAATAGAAAATAAAAGCACAGTGAAATAACTTCTATAACTGGATGCATGAAGAAAACAAAACACAATGAAGGGATACTAGTATGCCTAGTATGAGAGGATACTAGACTAGGGCCTTGGGTGGTGGAGGTGGAGAAGGTGCTTTAGGTACAGTGGTCAGGGAAAGCCTCTCTGAAGAGGCGACATTTTAACTGGCACATCAGTGTTAAAAAGCAGGTAGTCATGCTGGGGGAAGCACATTCTAGGCAGAAGAGCTAGCAAAGGCAAAGGCCCTGTGGTAGGAAAGACCTTGGCATGCTTGCTGGTTAGAAATAAAACTGGATGGCTGGAACGTGGTAGAAGAGATAAGAAGAGCATGGATCACAGAGGGCCTTGTAAACCTTGTTTACATTTGCATTTCATTCTAATCGCATTCTAATGGAAAGTCACGAGACAATTTTATGATATAGTTTATGTTTTAAAAAGATTATTCTGACTTGTTTATGGGCTATGGGCAGGGAGTAGCTAGAATGGAAGCAGGAAGATACAGTTGTCCAAGTGAGAGATAATAGTGGCTGGGGCTATGTCAGGTGACTTTCTCCCTCTGCCCGTCCTGTAATGGAATGTCCCCTGGATGGAGTGTCCTTTTAAAAATATTTTATAGTATTTAACAAATACTACTATATCTTTACATTGTATTTTAGGTAGGTGTACAGTTACCTTCCTCGTTAGATTCTGAGTTTCTTAAGCATAAGGACAATGTCTTATCCCTCTTCTGTATACCTTACTCTTAGTGTTGTAGACAGCACTGTAGCACTAAGTTATTAACTTTGCACTTAGGAAATTCCCATGAAATGAATTCACAAGTTACTTTTATCTGGACTCAGGTGTTTGTATACTTATCATAACTGACACAGGTAAATTATGTAACTAATATAAGCTAGATTTGAGATGGAATTAAAAAACATACTTCCCCATACTTTACACGGAGAATCAATACATCTGTATATAATGAAGGAAAACCCACTAAAAAGGGAAAGCCGACAATATTTTGTTAGAGATAAAACACAAATCAGAAAAATTTAGGGAAATGAAACCAAGAAGTAGTTGCTCTATTAGTTACAATAAAGGCTAAAGTAATGTTAACAAGAGACAGGAATACAGTGGCTCAAGTAAGATAGAAGTTTATTTCTCACATAACAATAGATCACACATTCAGGCTGGTTGGTCTTTCACAGTTCTCGCCCTAACTGAAGGTACTGTGTACAAATTCAGTTTTTTCCTATGGGAGTAAAAAGCAGAGACTGTTTTTTACCCTTAAATTCACTTTAAGTAGTCCAAATAAGAGCAACTGCAGTCCACTAAAAGTACAGACTGCTAGCTGAAAACCAAAATAGTAGAGTTTTGTTGCTTCATGTGGCTTTGCCATCTCCTAGAGTCTTGTCCTCATCTGCGTGGTTGAAGCTAGGACATTGTTACACTTATCTTCCAGTCAGGGGGAAAGGGAAAAGAGAAAGTACAGAGCAAGAATTTAATTTTAAACAAGGGACGTGAAAGTTGTGAGTGTTTTGCTCACTTTCCGCTGGTAATTAGTCATATGGTCTCACCTGGTGGTAAGGGAGGCTGAGAAATGTAGTTTCTAGCTGGGCAGTCGTAGCAAACCTCTACTATTTTGATTTTCAGCTAGCAGTCTGTACTTGCAGTGGACTGTAGTTACTTGGACTAAAGTGAATTTAAGGGTAAAAAATTAGTCTCTGCTTTTTATCCCTATAGGAAAAAATTGAATTTGTATATAGTACCTTTAGTTAGAGGGGGAGACATCTTGATCTTGATTTCAGCTGGGATGGAAAGGTAATTTAATATTCTGTGAGAAATTTTTATTTACATTTTTATTAAAAATGAAGACTTATGTTCAAATGAAAGAGAGTATGTAGAAATGCTAGGCCAGTTGCCCTAATGGCAGACATGATGGAGGCAGATGTGTAATATTTCTATTAGAACAGTTTGGGATAAGGAATTTCCCATAGCTCTTAATACATCTCTTGCTTGTTGTCACATATTAGGTTAATATAATTCTTCATCAGGTAGAACTGAATTCTCAGAGTTGGAATTGAGGATGAAAAGGTGCTTTAGAACCTTTTAGGCCTTAAGTCTTTGTTTCTGTTTCCAGAACTGTCTCCTTAAGAAAAGCAGCCTTTTTTTCCCTTTCTGTTGGATGGTAAATTACCACCTACTTCTCTGTTTCTTAAGAGCAGTCATAATCTTTGAAGTTGTTCTGTTATAATCCTAATTAAAGATTTTTTCTTCGTTTTCTTATTAATATTGTTTGCTGTTCATTTTCTTTTTTTTGCTTTTTAAAAAACCTTCAGATAATTTACATACTATAAAATGCATGGGCTTAAGTGTTCAGTTCAATAAATTTTGATAGTTGTATACACTATGTAGTCATGGACCAAACAAGATACAGAAAATTTTCCCACACCAGCAAATTTCCTTGGACTCCTTTCTAGTCGATTCTTTCTAGCCTCTCAGATGCAGACACTTACTAATTTCTGTTACCGTAGATTTGTTTTAACTGTTTTTTAACTTCTTGTAAGTGGAATTATACAGTGTGCATCCTTTTGTGTTGGACTTCTTTAACTCTGCATATGATCCTGAGATTTATCCATATTGTGTATATCATTTATATATAAATGATATATATTTGATATATATTAATATATCAAAATATATTTTTTCAGGGAATATATTCATTGAATATATTTTGTGACTGTATCACAATTATGAATGAATATATTATATTTTATGAATATATCACAATTATATTATATAATATATATTTTTAATTTTATTATTAATAATCACAATTATTATTATTCTGTCACAATTTGTTTATACATTCTATGTTGATGAATATTTAGGTTGTTTCCAGGTTTTGGCTTATGAATTAGGCTACTTTGAACATTCTTGTATAAGTCTTGTATAAGTCTTTTTTGTGGAGATGTGTTTTCATTTCTCTTGGTTAAATACCTAAGAGTGAAATTGCTAAGTCATGGAGTAGATATGTATTTAACTTTATAAGAAACCAACAGATACTTTTCAAAGTGGTTATACCAGTTTACACTCCCATCAGCAATGCATGAGAGTTCCAGTTGCTCTACATCCTCACCAACATTTGGTGTTGCCAGTCTTTTTTATTTTAGCTGTATAGTACCTGTGATATTGAATGCCTTTTTGTGTACTTTTGGACATTGCATATCTTATGTGAAATGTCAGTTCAAGTCTTTTGCTAATTGTAAAATTGGATTGTCGGATTTTGAAAATTATTGGTTTGGAGGAGTTCTTTATGTTAGTCATGTGCCACTTAATGACAGGGATATGTTCTGAGAAATACATTTTAGGTTTTGTCCTTGTGTGAACATCATAGAGTGTACTTACACAAACCTAGGTGGCATAGACTACAACACACTTAGGCTGTATGGCATAGCCTATTGCTCCTAGGCTACAAACCTGTACAGCCTGTTACCGTAGGCAAGTGTAACTCACTGGAAGTATTTGTGTATATAAACATATCTAAACATAGAAAAGGTGCAGTAAATCTTGAAATTTGGTAGTGTAAGTCCTTCAACTTTGTTTTTCTTAAAGATTGCCTTGGCTAATCTAGGATCTTTGTATTTTTATGTAATTTTTAGCTTGTCAGTTTCTATTAAAAAGACTTAATAGAATTTTGATTTGGTGTGCACTGTATCCATAGATTAATTTGGGGAGCATTGACATCATAACAATATTGAGTATTTGAAACCATGAACATGGTATAGTTTTCCATTTATTTGCATCTTTAGATTTTTTTCTCGTTTTTTAGTTTTCATTTGTAGATATCTTACCCATCTTATATAAGATTTATTCGTTGCTTTTTATTTTCTTATTGTATGAGTGGTGATTAATAAATTTCATTTTCCATTTGTTATTTAGTATATAGAAATATAATAGAAAAGTCTTGGGCTTGTTTCAAATAATCTTACTAAATTTGCTTATTCATTGTAGCTGGTTATTTGTAGATTCCTTTGTAGATCCTCTTTCTGTGTATATAATCATGTTATCTGTGAGTAAAGACAGTTTTACTTCTTTTTGATCTTTATGCTTTCCCACCATATTATTGCCTGTTTTCCTGTCTAGAACCTCCTATGTAATGTTGAATAAAAGTGATGGTAGTGGACAATTTTCTTTTCTTTTTAACCTCAGGGGAAAGTGTTCAGTATTTTACCATTTAGATTGTTGTTAGCTATAGGTGGTTTGTATGTGGTGTATTATTATTATTATTATTGGTAATAGGTAACTTTTATCAAATTAAAAAAGTTCCCTTCTATTTGTAGGTTATTGAGAGTTTTTTTTTTTAAATGGTGAATGAGTATTAAATTTTATCAAATACTTTTTCTGCATCTATTGAGATAATCCTAAGATTTCTGTCCTTTATTTTGTTAATGGGGCGAGTTAGTTTGGTTTTTTATTTTTATTTTTATGTTTTTTTAGAGACGAAGTCTAGCTATGTTGCCCAGCCTGGAGTACAGTGCCTGTTCACAGGTGCGATCATTGTGCCCTACAGCTTGGAACTCCTGGGCTCCAGCGATCCTCTGCCTCAGCTCTTGAGTAGCTGGGACTACAGGTGCACACCGCTGCACCTGGCTATTACTTTGGTTTATTTTTGAACGCTGAATTAGCATCGTATTTTTATAATACAATGTATAGAATACAATTAAACCCTATTTGATTATGTGTATTTCTCTTTTTATGTATTGTTGTGTTTGCTTTACTAAATTATTATTTTAATTTTAGAAATTTTCATCTGTGTCATAATTTTCTTTCCTTCTTGTGTCCATGGCAGGTACTGGTATTAGGCTTATGCTGGCCTCATGTAATGACTAAGGAAATGTTTTCTCTTTCACTATTTACTGAAAAAACTGTTAGGATTGGTTTCTGCTACTTTTAATCTGTATGATCATCTCTTTTTTTAGTTTCTGAAGTACTCATCAAAACAGAGAATGGTTATCTTCTTTTACAGTTGAGGAAACTGAAGCTTAGAGAAGTTAAGCATCATTATTAGGTAGCTGGTGGTTACTGATCTGTATTAAAAACCAGTTCTGTCTTACTTCAAAGCCTTTGCTGCATAAGGCTACCTGGAGGAAAATGACTGACCCAGGTGGTCATATGGGGGTCTTAAGAAATACTAGTTTTCTTTTGAAAACTTAGAAAACTTCTTTTGAAAACATACTTCCTGTTGGTCAAAGAAGCACACTCTTGATGAATGCTTCTTAGCTGTTTGTGAGGGTTGTGGCTTAAAGTAGCTGAGCTTCATACTTCTGTTGGCTCTGTCAAATGAAAAGTCCGTCCATTCCCAAACTGAACAAATCAGTTTTATTTTTCTGTGGGAACAAATGGTTACTTGGAATTTACTGGGATTCCTCTTTTTCCAAATCCACGTAGTTCTGGCAAAAATTCTTTGGCTTTGTAAAAGTTAAGATATTTCTTTCCAACCTTGACTGTTTCCAGTATATGATAGGTTAAGGGAATCAATTCATCTTTTACTGATAGGTCCAAGGAGAAGGAAAAAGCCTTATACAAGGGAAATATAAGATGATTTTAAAGAAGAATCTAGTACCTTATTTTCTTCCAAGTTCAATCATTCTCCTAAGGGAACTCTTCTTACAATACAAAAAATTTAACTTTTATCTCATGTGGAAGCATCTTTTCCATCTGTTAAATGACACAGAATACTTGAAAAGCTGTTCCTTATTTGTTTATTACCAAAGAATTCAGATTTTCTAACAATTATTTACTAATGATTTCTCGTTCGATAGCTATTTCAATTTTTTTTTTCTTGAAGATGTGTTGGGAATGTCTGGCTTCTTTATGAGTTTTCAGCAAGTTTTAATGTTGTTTAATCACTACAATTTGTACTGTGCCAATGATATTATTTTATTTGCTTCATATAAAATCCTCAATAAGTTTGTCTCATTTCCAGTTAACGTAATTAGAAAGTCTGGCACCCTTTGAAACAGCTTCTCTCTCTCTTTTTTTTTTTTTTAGCTTCTCATTTTTAAAGCATAAAGTGTTTAGTGAAACCTACGAAAGGATAATGTTAGAGAAGGTAGTGCCTTCTAGCTGAAAAATGTTCTGTGTTAATAAAGTCTCAGGATGTTGGAGCTAGAAACTTTTTCAAGAGATCATTTAATCATTCTGGTACTTGTGATATTCCTATCTCAATGGGATTATTTTCTTGACAAATATTGTATTTAATACTTTTTAAAGTCTTTTAATAATTATGGTTAGCTCCAACAATGGAGATTTCAAGTTTAGTGTAAAGGAATAGATATAATTTTTAGTCATGAACGCCTTAAAAGTTAAAGTATTGGCCTGCTGGGTTTTTTTCTTCTCTTTAGTTTTGCTGGTAATAGTAGATCTTTATTTGCTGTTCTATAGGTTTAATTGGTTAACATGTGGACTCTAATATTCAGAAGGTTAGTTATTAGTATAAGAATTAAGAGTTTTATTTGGGTTTTTATATAAAGCTAGGTATGAATAGACTTAGTAGTTAATTATTTGTGCTGAATAATAAAATATTTGCAGGCTCAGTATATTAATGGAATTGCGGTACTTGCTATAGAAGTTGTTTTAAAATTCTGAGATAGAAAAAGAGGAATTTGATTGATTTTATTATAATAATGCTGTAAAACAAGAAAAAAATTTTAAAAATCAAGATAATCTGTCAAAAATAAGTAGTTAGAAAGGAATATTTGAATGTTAAATTACTGATGAACTGGCAACTTTAATTCTTTGCTTAAGATTAAAATCAAAGTATAACGCTATAAAAACTAGCATAGAAAAGGGCTACCAGTTTCCCCCATATTTAGGGTATTATTTCTAAAAACATTTGCTAAATAAAAAAAATTACTAAAATTTCAAACGCAGTTTTTCCTCCAAATGAAGTTTTCCATCTTTTCTTTTGATGTTCTTATTTCTAATGTTCAAGTGACAGTAGGTGTGGGAAGCTGTTGTCGGCAAGATCTCCTATTCTAGATGTATCTGAATGTCATTGCTTTCCTTTTCTGTATTTTATCATGGTTGAGTTATTTTATGGGAACCTGAGAGAAGGAAAGGGCAAAAAAGGTCAGCTGGAAAAGTTATGAAACTGAAACTAAAAGTGGTTAACATATATTAGTCAGCTATCAATTACTTGTATATTATCTATAATAAATTTTCAATTTGTACTGACTTCTCCTTGCTTTAGGTGCCCTGCTTGTATTATTGATTTTGGTCATTTTGGTTAATAGATCTGAGTGCTTATTATGAGCATAACATTTCTGTGACCATACAGTTCATTGATTGTACTCAGGTGATAATAATTAATTTTAATATTAATTTCATGAAACAACTTAACCATTCTTACATATGGAGCTTAATCTTCCCCACAAATTTTATTTTGTGTATTGTAGTGGCAAAAATAAATGGATTTGTAGCTCCTTTCCATTTGTATGAATGAGTAGTTTTAACTATTCTTCTTGTTAAAATTTTCTTAAATTTTATTGAGTAAGATGGCTAAAATGAGTAGTAAATATCTGTATTGTGATTATCTTTAGATTTCAATTACTTACATCATCATTTTACAACTGATAATCAAAGTAGTTTCAAAGTTTGAATATTTTTAACATAAAATTTCTGTTCAATTTTTATAATTTGTTTTTATTTCTTTCAAAGTAATACATGCATATAGTCAACAATCAAATAGTACTAAGACTTAAGATGAAAAATAGTAGTCCTCTTTCTAGTTCTCCCTACTCTGCATCCACATCTCCAAAGGAAATCATTCCTAATTCTTTTCCTTGTTTTTTAAGGTTATTTAATACTACATAATTTAAAATAATATGGCTCTTCTACTAATTTTTTGACTTAAGCAATTCTCTTATGATAATTGAGTTAGCTCTTTTAGTATCCCTCCCTCCACTCTTTTTTCATTGTTTTACTATAATTATGTCACAATTTTAAAATCTATTTTTGATATTTATATTCTTTGTTTATGGAAGTAATGTTTACTGATCAACTAAGCAGTTCTCTTTTCTTATTTTTTTTAGCATCCAGTGTTAGTATAATATTAAAAAGTCAAAAGCCATTCTGATTTCTCTCTGGAAGCTTTTAGGATTTCGGTTAACCCTCGTGCTCACAAATTTTGTGATGCTGTACCTTGAGATGTGTCTTTTTTCAGTCTTTGTGCTGACATTTTTGGATGTTTTTATTTAGGAGATTCATATCTTTTAATTTTTGAAATCTTTCCTGGTTTTTGGTAAATTCCTGTCTTCCATTTTTTCAATTATTTCTTTCTGGGCTTCATATTAGTTGGACATTCTATCTCCTAGATAGAATGCCTCATTTTTAAAATCCTTTCCCCTCCCATAGTCCATCTCTTAATCTTTTTGTCTCATTTTTCTAGTTGTCTTTCACTTCATCTTCCCCTCTTCCTACTGAGTTATAAAATTTTTGTTACCCTAGTTTTAATTTGTCAGAGGGCTTTCTTATTCTCTGTTCTCATTTTAATATTATGTTTTTGATTCATGGATGTAACATCTTTCTTTCTGAAATTATTAATAACAGTTTATTGATGTTATCTTCTGTTCTTCCTCTTCAAATCTTTAATGTAAGCCTGTTAAAGCCAACAAAAGGTTAAATACTGTTTTGTGTATGTTCATTTACCTGGTGAACAAAACAGGATGCAGTGACCAGGTTGTTAGACTATTGGAGTGAGTGTAAACAGATGAAAAAGTGCTGAATCAGGCACTCCAGGGCATTGGCTGTTGTCCTGGAAACAGTTTGTCATACTTGCTAGCAATAACCCAATAATCAACCTTTCTTTCTCCCTCCTTCCTTTCCCTCCCCTTCTTTCCCTTTGATGGTGGCACTGCAAGTTGAATTTGTACACTGATTTAGGCTCAGACTTGTGTAAATAGAATTTTAAAAACGTTAAGTTGAATGAAGATAGAAAAATAAAACTATTGCATTAATTAGAGTATATTATATAGTATCTGAAACTAAAAAGGTTAAATAAATGGATTTATCTTTAAATCCATTTATGTTTTCTTAGCACCTATTATTCATTTAAGAAGATAGACTAAAATTTACAATTTACTGGGTAACCTTGGGTAAATTACTCAAGCTCTGTGTTCCCCAGTTTTTTTCATTTGTAAAATGACAATGATAATTATACAACTTTTATTGGTGGTGTAAGGATTAAATGAGCTAATGTATTTAAAGTGCT
>CAUYSK010051644.1:0-15628 GCA_963575035.1 Avahi laniger | reverse complement strand
CCAAAGATAAATACTCTCTGAAAAAAGAGCAGCACCCTGGGACAGACCAGTTATTTTATCTTTTATTTTCACACATAATCTAGCCCCACATTCTAGCTATTTAAGTATTTTCCACACATGATGCACATGTTAGACATCATGCTTGAAGCTGAGAAAAAAAAGATAAAGTGATGCATTTTTTTTTCAGTCAAATTGTATGGATTTCATATAATATAGTAAAAATTTAACTATATAAATAGACTTGTGGGGGAATTTATTTGTATGGGCATGTTTCAAATAGAGGATGAAAGATTTATGAAAAAAGGAACTTTTTCTCTTCTGTTACCAACATCTGAAAGAGATAGTACTGACTGTCATTAACTAAAACAGCATAAAGTTTTTTTAAAAAGTCACTTCATATAATTATAGAAAGTAATATAGAAAATCTCAAAGATACCAAGCTAACAACATAAACATTTTGATATATGGACTTTGAATTGTTTTGCTTAGGAAAGTAACACGCTAGATTTCCCTCTCTCTCTTCCTAGAGGAAGAAGCTGCCACAATACTGTGTATGCCATTGTTCGTTTACTACATATGTAGGTATCTTTAACAATGTAAATTATTGACTCCATATTTTACAAAATGTATGCAGTTGACATCATACTGTACAACTACTTTTTCTCAACATTGTTTTTAAAATGTATCCATTTTGATATGTGTATCTCTAGCACATTTATATGTATATGTATCAGGTATTTCGTTGCAAGAATAATTCTCTGTTTATTTATTTTTTCTCCTGTTTACAGACATTTAAATGGTTTCAGTTTTTCTCTGTGCTGTAATAATCACTCACATGCATTCATTCCCAAGTCATGAGGTAGAATTTTTACAGAGTGTGTGTTTTTAAATGGAATTGCTTGGTTTTAGAGAATAATACCTTTAAATGCATTATTAATTAACATACTGATCTGTAAGTTGCACTGATTTATGTTATAATCAGTGTTCTGAAAAAGTCCATTTTACTCTATGTCAATGCTTCTCACAGAGGGTGGCATCACATTTTGAGAGGCATTTGGAAATGTCTGGGTAAGTTTTGGGTTGTCCTAATGATTAGAAAGCACTGCTAGCATTACGTTGGTGGGGATCAGGAATGTGAGATGACTAACAAGGCATGCGAAGGTCCCCCTCTAAGAATTGTTCTGCTCCTTGAAGAAATTTTGAAAGTATAATTGAACTCTTATGAAGACAGAGAAGAAAGATCCTGTGTGTAATTATGGGAGCTATAATGCAAATTAGCTTTCATATAAATCCGAAGAATTTTTGTTTAGTTTTAACCTGTGCTGAATTTTAAAGGATTGGAGCCACTGTGGCAATTGCAGAAAGTTATACATTTTTCTGTATGTGGTGAGAGGTACAGATCTATACAAAGAAATTGGTCACTACTTTGAAAAAGTGCGTCACTAATGACAGCAGTGCCCACGGTTATTAAATCCTCTACTAAAAATGCCAGGATTTGTATTCATCGCTGCCCCTTTCATAGTGATATAGAGGCAAATGCCTGACATTATGGTGTCGTGCCAAAGTATTTATGTATTAAGCTATATAATTATATCATAAATCACCTTCTTTTATTTCTCCTTTCATATTTTAATTATGATATTATATATTATGATGCTATCATATTATATTGTTGGGTTTTTTGAAGTATGTGTATAGGAAGGAAATATTACCTATGAATTTTATATTAGGCTACTAAAGGGGACAATATGTCTAACACATGGTATTAACAGACATTTTGCATTTTACCAATCAGATGCTGGTGAAATATTTTGTTTTAATTTTTATTTCCCTGGTAACATTTAGGTTAAGCATATCTTTAATGAACATTTTTCTTTCCGTTTATGTGGCATGTGTTCATAAACTTTGAGTTATTTGTCTTTTTCTTAGTGACTTGATAAGGTCTTAATATATGCCAGAGAATAATCATTTGTCATTTAGATGCAGTATAAATGTTTTCTTGCCATTTGTTGTCCTTTAACTTTGTTTATTATGCCTTTTTAAAGAGAAGTTTAAATTTTATTGTATTCTAATTTAGTAGTTTACAATGATTTTAAGACTTTTACAAAAAATTAATGTCACCTGGCTAAATTGTTTTTTCTAGGAATTTATATTAAAATATATATTATAATGTATATGTAGTAGAATATATATACTATGCCATATATAGTATATGTTATTTTTATCATTTCTTTTTGCAATTTTGGATTAAATGATAATTTTAGTGGAAAGTTGGTATGTGTGCATTTGTGGTTTCTTTCTCTTTCTCTCACTTCATCTTCCCTTTCTTACTTGTCTTTGGATTATGGGTTTCGGCTTTCCCCACCCTCCTCACTGGGCCTCGGTCCTTATTGTTGTGATTCAGATCTCTTTCTTGTGAAACTATCAGGGATTTTGTACTTTCCTTTATCCAACCGCCTGTGATTTGCTGAATTTTCTGTTTACACAGCCTTGACCTTGTCTACGAGCTTCCACGGAGTCTTAGGTTTCTGATTTTTTTCAAGCCAGTTTCAAAGTAGGCTATTCTGACCACTGCTCTGGCCTCAGGAAAGTGATTCATTAGTGAATATCATTGCCATTATCTGTTCACAGTCTTGGAGACCAGTAGGCCGGATACCGTAACTACGCTCACTGTTTTCTCTGCGGCTATTCCATTTCTGGTCCATGAAAGTACATAACCTTGTTTCAAACCTGCATAAAGTTCTTTCCTTGTTATCATTGCTATCATTTATTCTTTTATATTCTCTCTATCATTGCTATGCATTTGAAGCATGGGCTTTGCCTCCAGTTGCAATCTCCTTACATACTCTTTAAAAAAATGTGAAAATGTATTTTGAGAGAAAGGAGGTGGATTGTAGATTTATTAAATGTTGCATGTTAAAACATATATCTACTCTACCTATGAAGGGAGAATGCCTATCCTCATGATAAGAAAGATATATACCAGGCTTATGAACAAGCATAACTCTATTCCCTTCCTGAGGCAAGACTGTAATTTCTTAATAACAATCCAAGGTTTCAAGTTAATGGAGCTGCCACAGAGGCAGAGAGTATAACTGGGACCCCCTAAGTGTTTATGTGCTCTTGTCTTACCTATTAATTTTCATTTGTGAGTCTAGGTTGAAAGTGATAATTGTTTAATTGTGCATATTGGCTTTTTCATTTTTAAATTTAATGTTTCACTATGTTTTTAATCTAAAAGAACACCTCATGCTGTGATAATCAACATGATAAAATGTAAAAATAAATAAATAGCCCACATTTAAACGATTTCTCTTATCTACCAACAAGTTCTATCTGTTGAATGTAAACTTAATTGCAATATATTTCCTTAATGGTTTTCTTTAATTGGTTGCCCTGATATGGTATCTTTGGAAAGTTGAAGTTATATAACAAAGCATTAGCAGTTAGTTCTTTCAAAGAAGCTTGTAATTATATGAACACACAGAAATAACATTTTTTCAACATTTAGCTATTACATGGAAATTAATGTATTTTTCTCTGAGTCAAGTTTTTATAATGATATGGAAATTTATAACAAAGAAAGCATGCCTGACAGAAACTAGAGCTATTTACACAAAATATTATCAAAATATAAAAAACAGGAAATTTTATCTAAAATTTCAGCCCTTTCCAATTTTTCTTTATCAGGTGGGGGGCCTTGAAATTGCAAACATGTTTTAGACAGAAATGTATCACCACTGCAGTGGTGGCATCAACCCATATTTGCTCAGCTTCATGATAACTGATTGAGAAGCAAAGGTTCTAGTCAATAGATTGTTTGTTATGAGTTGTCAAAGTAAGTGAATTCAATCTCTTAACTAAAACACTCCTAGTCAATATTATTTCAAAACAACCTGACAATGAAGTAAAAAAAAAAAAAAAACTATTGAAAAATATTTGTAAAACCTTTTTTCTAAACTTAATTTACTAAGAGTTTAATCAAAATACACTTTCATTAAGATTAGTCTGAAGTAAACAGTTTTCCAAGGTTAGAAGAAATAGCCGGACTAGTGAGAAATGCTGGTTCAGTACCATGGACAACGGAACACTTGTTTGTCCAAATCCTGACTTCTACTCCTCCAAATTTTAGTTGCCATATTATTGAAAACGTTCCTATCAACCAGTCATTGACTTGGGCTATGATTTCTGGGCCAAGAGGCTCTAGTTAAACTAGCTAGAGTTGGTTATACTTTTTGAACCATCACATGGTAAAGGATCAAGGATCCCCCTCTAATCTATAATGTACCAATACTTTTACCAAAAATAAATGTATGAAAGAATATAAATTAAAACAGATATATAAAATATAAGTCCCAATTTGTGTATTAGTACATGGAAACAGACATAATGGTCTGACAAATTGCTATAAAACTTTTAAATGCTAACCCTTAATTGATGCACTTACTTTGATCATCACATATGATGCCATAAACAACGTACCCCCTCCATTCATATGTTGAAACCTAATCCAATACAAATACTAATGTTTTGATATTTGGAAGTAAGACTTTTGTGGGGGATGAATAGGTCATGAGGGTATAGCTTAATGAAGGGATTAGTGCCCTCATAAAAGAGGTCCCAGAGAAATTCCTTTCCCCTTCCACCATGTGAGAACACAGAAAAATGATGGCCATCCATGAACCAGGAAGTGAACTCTCATCAGACACCAAATCTAACAGTGCCTCAGTCTTGGACTTCTCAGCCTCCAGAAATGGGACAAATAAAGTTCTGTTGCTTACAAGCCAAAAAAAAAAATGCACTTTAGTTTAATCTTTCATTGCACAAATGTTTTTTGAGAAGTAAATTTTGCTGCACTCTAAGCACTTAGTAATGAACAAGGCAGATGAGATCCTACCCACACATAGCTTTTGTTCTAGAAGTGGGACAGAGACTAGTATTACCTGGTAAGGTCTGAATCTAAAGGTTTTACAAAGGCTATCTTTAAGGAAAGCGTGACTCTTAGATTAAAGAGAGTGATACTTAACAAATTTAAAACATCTCTAAACATATTGTTTTGTTAATTTCAGATTATATTTGCTGCAACGGTTTAGCCCAGGAGTGTCCAAAGTGTAGTCCCGGAATAAGCACCATCAGCAACGCATGGAAGCTAGTTAAAAATTCAAATTCTTGAGGCTTATCCCAAACCCACCATATCAGATATTCCGGTTCTGACGCAGCCTGAAATTTGAGAAACATTTCATATACATCAAAGTCGTCTCTGGGCTTACTGCATCACAAATCACTGAACCCTAAATACAGATTGTCAGATTCAGGAGGTCTGAAGTAAAGTCTGATAATTTGTATTTTTAAAAAGTTTCCAGGTGATGCTGATGCTGGTGATCTGGAGACCAAACTTAAAGAGCCACTGGCCTATTGGATATTCATCTTGTATAAACACTACATAAAAATTATCTGGAAATTTGTAAAAATACCAATGTTTGAACACAACCCTAGAACAGTTAAAGCATAATTCCTTCAGGTGTGGCCAGATATGTTTAAAAAATAGATTCCATGTGATTCTGACATATATCCAGAGTTAAGAAAGCATGCTTTAAGAAAATCACTACAACTCCTGTGCTACCCTATAGCACACAAGTAGAATGCTATTCTTATTAAAAAACTACTGATAATTTGAAGCAGAATTCATTTTAAGCTGTTTCTACATAATGCTCCCCCCAAAGCAATAGTAAAATTAAAAAAAAATCAATGGAACATATTATCTAGCACCATCTAGGTCAAAATAATATATTAAAACCCTAAGTATTCTGCAGAATTAAACTTAACAAGCAACCCTTGACTATACTGAAACTTTTTCCAACTGGGACATATGTGTAAATAAAACTCTAACAATTTTCATTTTTTAGGACGATGTGAATATGAGTCATGGCATAAGCCTTAATCACAGTTTTACATCTTGAATTGTAATGGAATAGAAATGCAAAAGTATTCGCTTTATTTGTGTTCTGAAATAAATGATAAATCTTGTCTGGCACTGAAGCTATTACTTCCACTATCCAGGATGAAGTTTGTTTAACTCGTTTTTTAGAGTGAAGAGCAAATGGCAATTTATTTGGGGGAGCTAATTCTTGCTGTCTGGGAGGCTACAGGCCTCTCTTATCAGTCTTCCATTCTGCAGGGAGCCAATGGGCTTTGGGGGTCTCTTTGTTTATGTTCTTTAGTACTTTCCATTAGAATAAGCGCCAGGCCTTTAAGTTGCTCTATTCCCCCAGACTAGTCTCCTGAGGCTTTAAAGCTTTCCAAATGCCACAAGTTCTCAACACCCCACCTCCCAACTCCCCTGCAGAATTTGTAAGTGACAAGAAGCTGAAAAAATACAGATGGCATAATTATATATTTTGCAGTTGATTAATCACCACAAAACATTAATCACATTTTGTATAACAATGCATAATCAAATTCTTTATAGTAGAAATTAAGTTGTTTTCTGATAGGGAATGGATTCCTTTAGGATATTGACAGGGTTTTTCAGCATCTGTTTGGCTCCCATTCCACATCTGCATTTGATTTTCATCTGCTGTAGGGCTTAGTAAAATGTGGCTTAAAGGTTGTTTTATGATTCTAAATGTACGTGTTAATAGAAGAATTTGTTGGTAAGAAAATATTTGCACAAGTTAGACACTATAAATATTTTTTTTCCAGGCCATAACATGTTTCTTTAGTGAAAATCAACGGATTTTTCCCCCTAAGGAATAAACTCACTGAAATCAAATATAAATTACATATTCATTTTTTTCTTAATAGTTATTGAAATACTTAATCTTGTAATCAACTTTATATTATGAGAGACAAAATCTCTGTATAACATTTGTATATATTTATATATGTTTTTATAGTATAAGTGCCTCATTTTTGGTTATTATAAAATAAATTGTATACATTATATGTATCAATTTGTATGCACATATAATTTATATCTGTAATCATTTACAAAATCATTATAATGTGTATTAAAGCACATATTAATACACATTTTTCATTGCCATGCTCTTCTGCTATTTAGAGTTTGTAAACCAAAATTATCACACTTCTTAGTAGTTCTGGTAACTAAAAAATTGTTAAGTATATCCTTTTATAGGTATAGTTCTTTATTATGTTTCTGAAAGAAATTAAGAAACAAAGTACACATCTTCTGTTTCAAGTTTTTAACAGTACTTTAATAGGAAGGACATAAGCATATGAATGAAGAAATTTTCTAAGGCAACACATAATTAATAACATAATGTAATATGCATATGCTGTGTGGGGGAGGGTATTTGTGTCCTATACATATTACATCATGATTATGATCACATAGCTGGCCTGTGGAATTCAAAATAAATTCATACAATCATGTAACTCTGGCTCAAAATTGATACTTATATACAAATATGTTACACACAACATAGATATAAATATGTAAATATTAATTTATTTCTAAAATACCATTGAAGAAAAAATTTTATAAATTTGGAATTTAGGGTACATTATTTAGATGAGAGAGAGGATGAATCATGCCTGTGTAATATGGTTACTGGAAAGACAAGGGAAGTGTGTTAGTGACACCCCAGAACAAAGGTCACAAGGCAGTAGAGCAAGGGAGAGACGAAGTACCTACAGAAAAAGTAAGAAGATAGACTTGACCAGAGTGGAGGGCTCATGCTGAAGAATGGTTAAAACAAAAAGTGATTGCACGTTTTTGTCAACAAAGAAACGCTATTTGTGTCCAGTTTTATTTAAAATCACCTTATCCATGGAGGCTTGTTTACCAACTCTCACCACTAGAGTGGTTCCTACTCCATAATAATTTTCAGTCCAGGGAGTTGAGTCTTATGGCAGTTACCTATGGAAGGTTGCTAGAGAATTTGATACATCCTCTTACCTGTAGGTACGTATGATCCCAAAGACACCCAGAAGCCCACTGCCTATAATTCCAAGAGGCCAATGCAGAAATTTGCACAGCATTTCTGCTTGTCTAATGCCATGGCCACCAGACTCTATCCTTATTTCACATTCAGCCAACACAACTTTGTACACAGAAGGGTAAGCAGTGCAGGCTTGATAAGCTTGCCTTTTGAACAAATAATTTGTCAGTCTATATTGAGAACTGAGGTGTTACTTGTTCTGTGAAGCACCTTTAATGCTGTGAAAAGTGGTATACAAATAAAATGATTGATGTCCTGTCAATAGGAACTTCAGGAAGAGTATCACACAGAGTAGCTTCTTTTGAAGTCGGGATGGAGGTGGGGGTAAAGGTGTTAGTTTTTACTTTTCTATCTATCATAAACCCCAAAGCATCATTCCAGCAAGAATAGAACCTGGTATCTGAACAAAGCAGAACACAATTTCTTAGCAGTAGATATATCCCAGTGAAAAACATAAAAGCTGGATTTGAAAAAATCTATTCATGAGGATTCTATTGTAAATTTTTTCCATCACTGGAATGATGTTGGCTGGAATGCTTACATATTTTCAAACTGTTTTCTTTTTGCTTTCATTTTTCATAGATTTTTAAATTTTCCTTTTAAATGATCAAATTACCATTCGAAAGGATATTTGTCTGTGAAAAATATCAGTAAGATAACTTAGAAAATTGCTAGATATAAAATTATTATATGCAATAAATTCTATTTCTATAAAATAGGTATAATTGGAAAATGTAAAAAATAAAATAATATACTGTACAACCACTAAAATTGAATATAATTCAGTATGAATCTTTAAAAAATACACAATTTGTAAGTCCCTTATGAAGAAAGTTACAGATGTTTATCTGAAATCATTAGAAAATATTTAATTAAATGAACTCACATATAATGCTTATAAATAGGAGGATGCAATATTGAGACGATGTAATTTTTCCTCAAATAAGTGGCAGGTTCCATATAATTCCAGCAAAAATCCCAACAGGATTTTTTTAATGTTGTAAATGAATTCTAAAATGTGTATGGAAGAGCAAAGTATAAGAATAAACAATATACTTCAGATACTAAAGATCATCAAAACACTACTAAAATATCAAGATTTATTGTGAAGTTATGATAATGATTCCAGAAAAAAACAAAATAAAATGGAATGAGATAGTGTGAGAAGGAAACCTACAGAGTTGTAAACAGATCCATATCTCAAGAGAAAGTGAATAATGATCAAGTACACTGCTATGTATTAAGGAAGAAAACAAATTCTTTACTATATTTTCCTAAGACAATCATTTATCCATAAAATAAAAATATGTATTTAGATCTCTACCCTACACTATTAACAGGAGTCATTGAGGAATTTTAAAAACATAAATGTAAATGTCTAAATTATGGAGAAAAATATGGTAAACAATATAGGAAAACCTTTTAAAAACCTTAGTTATTATGGTTTGAATGAATCCTCCTAATGCCATGTGCTGGAAACTTAATTTCTAAATTCACATGCTGATTGAAGGTAGGGTCTTTTGGAGGTAATTAGAATCAGAGAAGTTCGTGAGGGTGGGACCTCCATGATGAGATTCATGGCTTTATAAGATGAGAAAGAAAAATCTAAGCTCACTCACATGCAGACTCTTGCCCTGTCTGTGATGCCCTCTGCCATGTTATGCTGTAGCATGAAGGCCCTTGAAAGATGCCAGAGCCACGCTCTTGGACTTCCCAGCCTCCAGAACCATGAGCTAAATAAGCTTCATTTCTTTATAAATTATCAATCTGTGGCATTCTGTTACAGCAACAGAAAATGGACTAAGACACTTGGCATAGAAAACAATCTCATAAACAAGACTTAACAAATGGAAGCCATAAAATAAAGGATTAATAAATATGAATATATTAAAATTAACTTTTCCATTCATCCAATAAGTTATTAAGCCAATAAAAAGACTCACAACAAACTTGAAGAAGATATTTCATGCCCATACAACTAATGAAGATCAGATCCAGAATACATAAAGAACTCCTATTACTCAATGAGAAAAAAGATTTTTGAAACACATGGACACACACACACTATAGGCAATTAACTAGCATTTCACAGAAGAGGAAAGAGAAATATAAATCACATGAAAATACCTTCATTTTCTCAATCGTCTTCACAGGGAAATGTAAAGTCACTATGACAGAGTGTTTCATGCCCAAATGCACTAATACAACATGTGAAAGTCAGACAAGTATTGGTGCTGCCTGGAAGCAATTGATTTTTACATACTGCTAGTGGAAGTAAATATTGATAACTTTGAGAAATAATTTGGTATATTTCTATTAAAAGAAATAACTGTCACACCTTGGGACCAACCATGCCATTGTTAATTATGTATCCTAGAGCAATTCTTACATATGTGTACTTGGGGAGTATGCTCAAGAATATTCATAGCAGTACTGTGTGTATTAACAACAACAGCAACAAATAATTAAAATACTACATTCATCCTTCTGCAAAAAAATGATAAATACATTGTCCTATATGCATATAACAGAATGCTTTAAAGCAGTGAAAATAAATGAACCAAAGCTGTGGTGCTACCTGATCATAGATAGAATATTTGCATCCGTATCTACAACTATCAACATTAGCATACAGATTTATATATTCATTCGACATAAATATATTTGGTGTATGTGTTTCTATTTTTGTGTAAATTACCACATTGTTTAGATACAAACTTTAAACTGCCACCCTTCCTGCTCCAAGTCTACAATGTTGCAAAATCATAGCAGGACAAGCCTTTGGCTATCAGCTGTTTAAAACTCAGCACAGTGCAAGTATCTCTTTCACAATATTCCCAAATCCTGGGCACCTTCACTCTATTTTTTTCTGTGCATTTAGGACTTCACAGGATTTATTTTTCTAACTATGAATCATCTCTGTTGCTAATGAGCAGGAGTTTGATCTTTATAATTTCCATTTATTGTATCTTTATATGTCTAACGTGATTTCAACTTCTTAGGGCTAAACCTATTTCCTCATTAAATTCTTCATGTATGTGAGATTGTCTTCTTGTCAATTTGAGTCATCTTTGTCCTATTTTGTATGTTCTCTAGTTGGTCTTCTTAAAGAGGATGTCCAAATTTCAGTTCCACAATTTCAGAAGATAGCTGAACAGTTCAAAAAACAATGGGAGGATTTGCCAGGACCTTTTATCTGATGTGTGAGATTATTCTTTCCTTTCGATCATTATATATTTATCTATTCATTATTTAATGATGAACGCTAGGGAATCAAAATCCAAACTCAGTACATGCTAAAAAAAACTCACAACATTGTGTGTGAACTTGACAATTTTTTAAAATGAAGGATATTTTTACTAATTTAGTCCAAAATTATAATAGCATTTTTATAAAAGGGAACATTTTTAATTCTAAATGCTATTAGTTACAGAAGTCTATCTCAGATGATATAAATGATGCTATCACCTAGTTCACTAGGAAATAGACTCTGAGTCAAAAATTTGCTTACAGAAGGTTTACTCGGAAGGACCTTTAGAAACAACAACTTGAAGGGGGTGAGAGAAAAAGGACTGGGAAGAAGGCAAAGTTGGACTCTGATGCAGTTTCAACAGACCCATCAACAAACCTCCTGGAAAATTCTAGAGCTGAGATGGCTCTTCAGAAGTGTCCTGACTCTAGGTGCAAGACAGGCCTTTGTACCCTGACACTGAATAATCACTGAATGTGCGCTGACCCTGGGGAGGGATACTAACCTTGAGCGATGGACTGTCTTAATCCAAAGACAACTTCCAGAGGAAGGATGGGATGGTCGAGGCATCCTGAAAATGAGGTCCTGGTCCCGAAGGAGGGTCTGGGCACACCACTGCATTCATTCATTACACTGTAACACTATACATTTAGAAAAAATACAAGATCAAAATGCACTTTAAAGATAACTTTCTGTTAATTTATTCAAGTTATTTCATAACAAGTATATTATATCCTGTCTTACCCTTGGTAAATAAACCTTTCCTACATAACTAAAATGCTGGCTCAAATCCATTTTTTCCTTGTTTTGCATTATTTCAAATGAAAATATTTCCTGGCATAAGTTTATGTAAGGGTCTGATGGAGGTGAGAGAGAAAGTTTAAGAAGGAATAGTATTGACCTCTAAATATATAGATACATAAATCAATAAATTAATAAATTAATAAGTTAATTAGCTTAGTGATGTGACAAACTTTTTATACAAATTTATCCTTAAATAGATTTGAAAGTCTGTGTCCCATTTAAAAATAACAGTTATCTCTGCAAATCCCAGAAATAAAATTATATTCACTATATTTCAAAAATGAGCAATGACCATTCAAAATACTACTCTTAACTTAGATGACTCTTGGGTCTCAGCCAAGATATCAATTCTTCAAGAGTTCTTTCTTAATCCAACACCAGATTGGTCCCCTCTACATCTTCTTGCTCCTACAGCATCATGAAAATCTTTATCCCACTGATGGGATGCAGGAAAGGCTACCCCAAAGTATGGCACCCTAATGTACTGAGTATTTTAAATTGCAAGAAATTAAGAAAACTGCAGAAGCAAGAAGGTCTCTCTGACTTTATCCTGCTACCTTAACCAAATTACATTTGCAGTTATGCTACATACGCCCAAACTTGTTCTTCCCATAGGCCTTTATCTCCATAACGGAAAATTCTATCCTTATAAGGGATCAGGCCAAAATCTGAGAGTTATCCTCAGCTCCCCTCTTATTTTTTTCCCATTGTACATGTATTCTTTCTGAAAATTCCATATTCTATAACCGCAAAATATACAGAACACTTCCCCTGAACTTTTTCCTAATAGCCTCGTCCAAAGCAATGCTGCCTATTACTTAGACAATTGTACACCTTGTACCATGGTCTCCTCACTTCCACCAGATCCTACCTCCCAACAAAATATACTCAATCCAAAAGCCAAAACGATGTTTATTAAATAAGAGCCAAATTATGTCACTCCTCAGGATAAAACCTCCAGTATGTTCTCCCTTTTAATCACAGTAAATATTTCTTCATTTCTTTACGGGCTCTGTTTGAATATCACTTTCTCCTTGAGACCTTCCTTTATTAGCATATGTAATATAACGATACCCTTTCAAATGGCACCCATTCTCTCTTTTGTGTTTTATTTTTCTGCATAGCACTTATCAACATCTTATATGACATTTATTACTTGTCTATATATTTATTGTTTATCTTTATCTTTAGACTGCAGCATTCATAAGGGCAGAAATTTTGCCTTTTTTTGTCTCTATCCCTCGTGTCTGAAAAGTGCCCGATACACAGTAAGTGTTCACTAAATATTTATTTAATGTACAGATGAAAAATATGTGGATAAATATATGCATAGATATATTAATTATCAAAAAAATCCCACCAATTGTCAATTATGAGCTAATAATTTGGTATAAAATAGATGAAAAATGTGACAAGGACAGATAATAAATAATCAAACAAATAAATAAAACAAGTTTTTTATAGGTGATAATAACAACTATATATGCTATTGAATGAATAACCACAACGATATAACAATGATTAACTGAAGTGGATGTGTTGGCTAATTAAGAGAGGTTCATTCAAGAATTTCTCTTTACAATGGTAATGTTCAAACTCAAATTGGAAGGATGGCAAGAAGATAATCCTCAAATAAGAAAAAGGCAAAGAGAATTACAAGATGTTGATGAAAGAGACAGCCAGAGAAGCCAGATGTCCAAGACCCTACTTGTGATATGGGAGATGTTTCTGAGGAAGAATCAATGGACATAGGTGGGGTGGGAGGGATAAGGGAGGTCGTTGGACAGTGATAGCAGTATCCATTCCTTCTAACTTCAGTGCTTCGTAAATAATGTTATAGTTAAAGCATAAAACACATTACATGGCAATTTTGCTTGTTGGTTTATATTTCTCAATTGATCACATGCCCCTGGCAACAGAATCCATTTCTCATTCTCTAGGAAGGTTGAGCTCAGAAACCAACTCCCCAAAACATGACACTTTGACATGTTGGGGTAAAGAAACAGCCTCAAGTTCTTTCTGACTTTTTCCCCCTTTCTCTTGTCTCTCAACTCTTTGTCTCTCTCAAAGCACAGAATAAAGTTGTTCTTTAAAGTTCTCTTCTCTACCTAGAAAGTCAACTCCTAAAAAGGAACCTAATTGCCATTGATCCTTTAACCAGAGAGGGTTAAAACTCAATACAAAGGAAGAGATTGAAAATAAAACACCACACCTAGGATGCAGATGAACTTTTAACTTTGTTCCAAACCATTGTTTGTTCTCTGGTCCCATTTAATTTTCAAAGGTGAATTATTCACAAGGTAATGTCTGCCTTCTAGGTCCATTTACTCTCCCCTGAAAACAATTTACTTCTATGTCTCATTCACCCTTCCTTTATATAAAACAGTATGTAAGCATCTGTACCTCATTTGGTTATTGGTTAATCATCCTTCTGAAATTCCCCAGTGTCATCCATGTTAAAATATATTTGTATGCCTTCTTCTCCTATTAATCTGTCTTTTGTCAATTCATTTTTAGAAACCTCACAGATTTGGTGCAGCAAGCAGGACAAACCAAATCTGCTCTGATCTTCTGGAAACTGCAGTCAAGTCAACCCACAATCTGACAAGGTAGCAAAAGGATAAGAAAGTCTTAGCAGTCAGACTCTCAGTTGGTCTCCGTTTGTGGAATACGGTCAGGCAGACAGTAAAAATCACTACTTGTCTCATTTCCTTTTCAAACTGAAGATTAATGAGAGAAAAGCATTTGTATGAGTAGTCTTAGATGTGGAACACTGGTGTACTGTTTGTATGAATATTCACATTGTGTGATCCTTTTTCCTCCTAGAAATATTCTTTGTTTTTTTTTTTTCCTTTGTCTTTGTTTTCCTGTGTTGTATTATCATAAAGAGGTGTACCGTAGGGTAGAACGCAGGCCTCATGCCCATCGTTTGAGCCAGCCCCCACAGACCGCTGAGTTGTATGGTTCTCATCAGACTGGTATCTGTTTGATAACTTGTCCTCTGGGCCCTCAAAATAAAAACTGCATGAAGTTCCCCTCATGTCTTATTTTATGTCCTTGAAAACTTGACTTGTGACCAAGTTGGAGTACTCTGTCTTCGTCTCCACCATTCACAGGGGCATGATTTTCAGGTCATTTCCAATGGCCAGTTGACAGTCTGTGGTCTGGTGGTTAAGATTCCATGCTTCCATTGCTGTGGCCTGAATTTGATTCCCAGATAGGGAACCAGCCCCTGAGAAATGTAAATCCTTTCTCTCTCTCCCTCTCTCTCTCTCTTTCTGTTTCTCTTTCTCTCTCTCTCTCTCTCTCACACACACACACACACACACACACACACACACACACATACACAAATATATATATAAGAATCCACTCTTTTTCCATTTATCTCTCTCTTGAACCAGAGAGACATGCCTCATCATGCCTCCAGAAGCTGAAGCCATAAACAAGCATGGTGGACCCCTTTCAGGTAGTGAGGGGAGGTGCTGCCTCCGCCACCATTCCCTTAGCCCAGATGGAGGGCTGGCTGTTCATACAGAGGAAAGTTTGCTGCTTGTACTGGCTAAAAACCTAGTAATATGATATTTAAAAAATTAAACAAAAACCTCTA